>CAEFZY010020887.1:0-13176 GCA_903066815.1 Brachyrhaphis roseni | reverse complement strand
TGTGAATTAACACATTGGTAAATGGTTATTTTGTAGGGGTGTAAAGTGTCTGTCTGCATGAGGCTGCAGGATTCCAAGGGAGCTGATGGTTCCTGCCCTGTGCTGTTGCTAGGCATGAATGTTGGAAGATTTATACATTTCCCACAATTCTATCAACAACAAATTTGCCAACACAACTACGTAGTCTAAATACACAAATATCCCCACACAAATTCAAATTGTTAAAGGTCATCCAAACACAGGTTCCAATTTCATAAATGTAGTTGATTCATCTGATTTAATAAAGTCGATCAAGCAATCAAAGTGCAATCAACCAGGACACCATCTTGAGATACGTTTTTTGAAACAAAGCTGCTGACCTTTGACATACAGCTGAACTTCTGACAGCTTAATTTCTTCTTCTTCATAAATGATGGTGCAGGTGTAATTCCCACTATCGGAGACTGGGGGTTCATTAAGAGTGAGGCTGAAGTCACCAGAGGCCAGAGCATCGGCTCTCATTGATGTTCGTCCATTGAAAATCGGATTTTGTCCACGTAGGTTGTCTCCTTCTCGTCTTTGGTGGACAGTGTTGGGATTAAGATCATAGCGGCTCCATTTCACTGTGACAATCTCTTCCAATACTTGATTGTACTGACAGGGAAGCACAACAAATTGGGCCCATTGAACCTCCACTTTTACAGTCAAAGCATCCTGAGAAGCTGGGAGCAAAAATAAACAAAAGACACATTTATACTCAGTTATAATAAATAAATTTGATATACACACACATATATATATATATGTGTGTGTGTGCACCCATACACACAGGAGACTACTGGCTACTGACCTTTGACATGGAGCTGGACGTCTGATAGCTTTTTTTCTCCTTCATCATCAATGATACTGCAGATATAGTTCCCGCTGTCAGAAAGTTGGGGTTTTTTCAAAGCGAGGCTGAAGTTGCCAGAATCTAGAGAATGAGGTGTCATTGATGTTCGTCCTTTGAAAAGTAGATTTTGTGAATGTAGGTCGTCTCCTTCTCGCTGTTGATGTACAGTATTGGGATTGAGATCCAAGCGGCTCCATTTCACTGTGTGAATGTCTTCTAATACTTGGCTGTACTGGCAGGGCAGAACAACAGACTGTTCTCCCTTATAAACCTCCACTTTTACAGTCAAAGACTCCTGAGATGCTGGAAGGGTATAGAAAGAAAAGGCATGTTTTAAACCAGTGTGTTGAAACAGATTTAAGACTCTTGCTGAACTTTACTGAACTTTAAAAGTAAAGTTCAGTAAAGTTCAGCTTGGATGAAAAAAAGAAAAAGAAAAACAGATTAAAAGTAAAGTCATTTATATGGGCGACATAGACAATCATGCGCACAGAGAGTATAGGAGGCACTGCAGGAAAAGGGGGCACTTTGTCCTCCCCAAAATGAGACATTCCCCCACCCTGGTCTTCCACTGCTGCCTGGGATGTGAATGTTATGACAGCACCTAATGCCTTCACCACAGACATCCCTCCAATCCACCTCACACCTGTCCCCAGCCAGGGGATGGGGAGGGAGCGGTGAGCCGGTGGGATTGTTCATTGGGACTTTAGAACACAATGGGACTGTGGAAAATAGGTAAGTTACCTAAATACATAGATGCAGACGTATCCCAATATGATCAATATGATCTCTTCAGCATTGCATTAAAAGCATGACAAGCATAACAAGTGATCCCAGACTACATGTGGCTCCAACATAAAACTAACACTACTGCGGAGCAAAGAGCGTTTTGTTAAAAAAAAAAAAAAATGCGGTAAAAGTTTAAGTTTTGAATCACGTTGCTACAAAAATGTTTATAACACCAACAGACATTACAGTTTGCAGAGGTTTGAGTTTTACTTTGAAATTAAAAGAAGGTTCCAGTAATTATCAATGGAAGGAAACAAAATAAAAGCTTTTTAGCCTTGATTTAAAGAAAGGAAGCTTGTTTCAGATTAAAGAAAGATAAAAAGTGAATACTACTTCTTCCCATTTTGTTCTGATTCTGGGATCCATATGCTGTTAAGTTTCTGCAAGAACACAATGCAACAATGATGCCTCATGTCTGTACAATGCAGTGACTATCAAAATACTCTTTCACATACTGTATGTTTATTCTGAGAATGACATAATTCACAATATAATGCAATGATTTGACACTGATTAGCCTTATTGAAAGCAAGGCTG
This sequence comes from Brachyrhaphis roseni, assembly GCA_903066815.1. Lineage (NCBI taxonomy): Eukaryota > Metazoa > Chordata > Actinopteri > Cyprinodontiformes > Poeciliidae > Brachyrhaphis > Brachyrhaphis roseni. Next base: position 10,979 of record CAEFZY010020887.1, on the reverse strand, counting down.
TACATATTTAAGAATTACAGAGCATTTAAATGCATTTAAATTTACCGCCTACTAAAAGGGTTTAAGAAGTTTAAGCTTTGAAAGAAGAAGATCTTACCATAAAGAAGGAACAGAAACACAACAATCAGCTCCATTTTCCTACATGTTCAAACACCAAGTCCTTGAAATCATTGACAGTGTTTCACAGAGTGAACTAAAAACTAATCAAAATTTCCCCCTGTTAGGGATCAAAGGTCAACTCAATAAAATATCCCTTGTACAGGCAGTACAAGTATGGAAACAATTTCACTTAACCCTTTCACCTGAAAATGCAATAAATTATACTTGAAAATGTTTAATAAAACAAAGTAAAAGAGAACAAATGACTGTAGCTATGAAAAACAGATGAGAATCAAACAACAGCCAGATTTACACAAGAAGTTTGAAATCCCAACAATAAAAAGGATGAGTGTCAAAATCTGGTATTTCTCAACTTCCAAACTGAATCTTTCTTCCTCCATTGCTTTCTCATATAATCTGCCTTCATCTGCTTCTACTTGAGCAAGAGGACATAATTTAATAGGTTTCATAATCAAATCAACGCTTGGGTCCCAGTGGGTCCCAGTGGGTCCCAGTGGGTCCCAGTGGGTCCCAGTGGGTCCCAGTGTCCCGTGGACAACAATCCAGAAGTCCACCAAGGATTCCTCATGCCTCCTGATAAGTTTCTCTGTGGCTTCTCCATGCCTCCTGGTAAAACCTCCTGACAAAAGTTCATTGATTCTCCCAGTCGTCCATCTAAAGTCTGTTTTTTTTTTGTTTTCTTCTGCCTCCTGCCCCCCTTTCCCTCTAAACTCTTGAGGGTAGCAGCCATTAGGGACGGGTCCTTTTGTGGTCCTCTGTAATGCAGTTATTTTCTGCAAGGTGTTGCTATATTAGTTCATTCCTTTGTGTTTGGTTTCTTAGTTTCTTCTTGTATTTTGTTCTTTAGTTTATTTAGATCGGTGTTAATGTTTTCCTCTTGGTTTAGAGTTTAAAGCTTCCCATGCGTTAATTATTAAACTTCCCTCAGCCTGTTTACTGGTTTTGTATTAGAGTCATTTTTAATCTGATTAAAATTATTTACATTCAATGACATTTTCCACTCTCCTCTTAGTCAGCTTACTGGTTTTAATTGTTAACTAGTTCCTCCCATTACTCTGACCATGGTCCAGGTCCCGTTCTTCTTATACTAGTTCTATAAATTCAGATTTTTATTTATTTATTTTTTTAAACCTTCACCTTGCTCATCCTTTGTTTGTGTCTGCACTTAACTCTCCACATAAAAAAACATAAAGGTCCTGTTTTATGAGTTTGTATTTAGAAAACAGTTCAGAGAAGAGTTTGGGAGTCATACAGGGAGTGAAAGGATTTTTAATTGTGGAAAAGAGAAAAAACTACAGCAAATACATCTTGTGCATTTATCCTTATTTTAATTACTATAAAATACTTGTGTCTACACTGTAATCCTTAAAAATTGAAGTTGGATTCCTTCTTTGTGCACACAATCTGGGCAAATAAAGCTATTCTGATTCAGAAAAGGTGAATGTTACGTATCACAGGAGACAAACACAAAACAGCAAAAATCAAGGAGTCTAAACTATTTTTTTCCTATTTAATTGAAAGAGTTGAAATAACAAGTATAATACATAATAGTACTAAAAATAAACTTCATCTAAATGAATTGAAGAGATGAATCTTAAGTTTGATTTTAGTATGTTTAAACTCTCAGCTGATCTCAGATTGTCAGAAGGAGGTGAAAGATAAACAAAAGAAAACTTCGACCTATGTCTTGATTTTATATTCTGTTGTGCAAAGTTGGATTTCAGTATGTAATTCAGTGAAGACGCTGGAACAAATCTGCAGGGTGTGGTTTTATTTCTTGGTAACTGGAGAGAACAAGTCAAAACACGACAAGCTCTTGCTTCATTCTGACACAAAAAGTGCTGCAACCAGATTTTTTATAGTTCAGTCACACCTACACATTCCAGGCCTGTTTGTTGTTGCTTTCCTCTGAACCCCAGTCTAATGTGGAAAATATGTCTTAACTGGTCTCGTTTCACCCTTCTGCCTCAGTCTGTATAGAAGCTAAAATGTTATCTGATCTTCCTCTACTCTTAAAATGTCCTTTTAATGATTAACATCCTTCCTAGTTTCACTCAGTGGTCTTTTAAAGTGGCTTACAAAGAAAAGTTATAATTTTTCACTCTCAACTTACTAAACACACTTGCTTTCTATCAAATGTACCAACCATGTGGATTTGACCCAGACATTTTCCTTAACCCTAAACAAGACGGTCCACTCTATTAGGACCAGGCTTTGGTCTCCATTAAGCCCTTTGGACTTCATAAAGTTAGTAAATATGCCAGAAACGGTCCTAGAAGAATATCTAAGAATACACATATTAATGTTTCATTCTCAGGTTCAAAAGACTGTGATTGCTACCAAATCATCAAATAAACTCAACAGTTTCTCACTGAAACCAACACCTTAATAAAGATTAGATGTGACAGGACAATTTAGCATTTTTATAAATGCAAGTAAATAGGAAAACTTTTATTAACAGGATGACACTTTTTTTTAAATAATATACAAGCTCCACACATACCCACAGACTAGTTCATTTAGATATTGTTACTCATTTAGAAGTATTTTTTACAGATACTCCAAAACAAAATCAGTTCTGATTTACAGTTAATTAACTTGTTGCCTGTTTCCTATATTTAAAGACTTTTACTGTAGAATAGCTGCAGGATAAAAAGATAAAACTTTCACCACATGTAACTCAACACTGTTTATAAAAACAAATGTTTTTATTTTTATTTGATTTGTTTCACCATCAACCTGCCACAGGACAGATGATAAATAGCCTCTAGTTTAAAAGTAGTTTAGGCTGAAGCTTTGACTAAGAAGTTTCTGAATAAAAGGTCTGAAAATGAAAGAAAAACACATAAACCAAAACTTTAATACATCTTCATTTTATCTATGAGAGTAAAAGTCTTGGCCCCATCAATATTCACTCACATAAGAATCAAAATCAGCTTTAGTGTCCAAGTTTTTGTGGACACAAACAAAGGACTTTACTTTGGTTCCACTTTTAACTCATGACATTTAAAATAAAACTAGTATATTAAAATGGCAAAAATAAAAATGTTTTCTTTAATGGTTTTACAAAGAAAACCATCAAACATGTCAAAATAGCACTGAAGATAAAAGTCTGAGCAGTTTGTGTCTGGCGTGTGTGGGATCTGCAGAGATGTTAGCTGCTGATGGAGGAACGTTAAGCTCTGATGATTCTCTGCAGACCTGAATGCTCCTTATAGTCTGAACTCTTTCAAGCCAAACCATGCAGTGATGGACGAACCCAGGAGGACAGGCTAACTAAATAATAGACGTATAGAAGATGATCTCACACATCATGTGCAATACATCAAAGTACCAGAAATACTGGATCAGAACTTTGCATGTATTTTAAAATACTTGATCTGATTTTCTTTTATTTTTCATAATTCAATCAGTCAAAAAAGTTATCTATACTATAATCAGTATTCATACAAGAATGTATTGATTCACCAGTCAACTATGAACTACATGCCTCAGTATTTTAAATCACTATATTTCATCTGTACGACTAGAAATAAGAGACGAAAACTATCTGTTGACACATTTAAATTTTTCTCTCAGGAACTGTTTGAATTTTCCTTCCACATATTTTCCCCTCAGATTGTCTTTTGCAGCTTTGTACAGTGTCTTCATGGCTCTTCCTTCCAGGACTTCATAAACAGTCATGTTAACATTTTAATCTGTTGGCAAACAGGAAGATAGGATGAAATCTTGGCTTAATCCACTCTCCTGGTTTTGTGAAACAGCCCTCAGGAACATTGGAGGAAGCAGACAGAGCAGAACACGTTACTAAAATACTATTGTAACTTCAAGTTTTAATTAAAATCATGAAATTATTCATTTAAATTCATCTGTAAAGTGTCTAAAAAGTTTTATATAGATAGGTAAGCAAAAGCAAAAATATCTATTGTCAAATCAACACTAAACCTGAAACCTTCTGAATGTTTTGGCCATAAACCACCTTCATCTCCAGTTTATGTGTAATAGCTTGTTTTGCCAGTAGAGTGCGCCAGAAACTCATGGTCTGCAGGGAGACTGAAGCTCCTGTTGGTACCTGCAGAGGGCGCAAGGAAAATATGTGAAAATTGAGATTTTTAATCTCTGTTTCTGCTGTTCGCTCTCTGTATGTTGGTTTTCCATGTGTTTTTTATTGCTTTTGCTCTTTTTTTACTATTTTTACCGTGAAGCACTGTGACTGCTGTCTGAGAAAGGTACTGTATAAATAAAATTAACTTGCTTACTTTTACTTGTAAATTAAAGTAAGTAAAATATTTTTACTTCTTTTACTTCAATAAGTAAGTAAAATACTTACTTCAAAATATAAAACCAAATTTTCAAGTATGTTCAATAAAACAAAGTTTAAGAAAATCATGGATTTAAAATTGAGAAGTCAGAAACTCCATAAATTACTTTCCTTATCAACATTTTATTCAAATATTTGTCATTTTTTAAAATTGTTTTATTAAAAGTGTGTTGGTTATTTATTTGTTTGACAGACCTTTTGTCCTGTAAAATCTTCAAACTTATATGTTTTCCTTTCTTTGCTTTGTACGATGTTTGAATCCTACAAAGCTTAATTCATTGATCAGATTTCAGACTTAAAGCTGCTCGTGATCAAACTGTGAGGAAGTAATTTCCTAAAAATGAAACCGATAAATTTTTCTTGATGTTGGTGGCGGTGCTTAGATTTTTTTCATACTTTAAGCCACAACAATTCTCTGAAAAGATAATGAAAGTGTTTGAATAAAATTTAGAAACAAGGAAAAAACTAAAGTCGAACTTCCTTTTATTCACAGCACTGCTTCTTTTGCAGGAAAGCTGTAGGTGTGGAGGTAGAACATTCCCTAATGAACAGATTAAATACCAAGAAGTCATAATGTTTCAGAAAGAATTATCTGACGTAACCAGGAAGAATAAGTACAGGAAGTGGTGATCACTGAGGGGAGGCAGGTGAGGTCATTAGAAAAAGTATTGGGCATGGCGGTGGCACAGGAGTAAAACATGCGTCCCATTTACGGAAGCTCCAGTTTTCCACACAGCCGTCACGGGTTCGAGTCCCAGCCCTTCGACTGTTTCCGCATATCTTCCTCCTCCCTCACAACCCACGTTCCTGTCAATTCACTGTCAAACAAAGGCCACTGAAGCCAAAATGAATCCTTTAAGAAAAGTACTAAACTCACGGTTTACTATCAAACAGACATCTGATGAACAAGATAAACTACAGAACATTCCAATCCAAATATATTTTAGGAGTATGTTTCTCTTTTGTAACATTTAATTAATTTACCTTTGAAGTCGAGCAACTCAATCTGCTTTAAAACCTCTGATGCTGTTGTACAAAAAGAATTTATCAAAACCAATGTCGTGACACCACTGCAAAACATTGGAGAAATAAAATCTTTTAAGCTTTGACAAGTCTATAAATTTTTTCTTTTTTGAAATTGATTTTTAAAATATATCAACTGTCTTGTCCCAGATTATCAGAATGACTTTTAAAGCCAGCAGCCCAGGAGTTGTAGACCTGCAAAATACAAATCATCATTCAGAGATTCTCATATCTGAAACTCTTTGCAATCAGCAATAAAACTGTTAACAGATTTTACAGTTTTTAATTCCCAGGTGAAATAATGGCTGAAACAAAACAAATATGTAAACACTGATGTATAGCAACCTGCTTTGTTGTGGAGAATGTGTCTTTTGTAATATACATTTTCATCTATTTCTTCTTAATACAAAAACACTTAGTGGTCTAATTCAGCGGGTTTGCGTAGATGAACACTTTTCTTAAACTGGTCAATTGTGGACGAGATTTTATAGAAATGAATGTCTCTGCTATTTTTAACCAATATATACAACACTGAGTCTGTAATGACAGCAAAGATTTACAGTTCTTAACTGTATTTATTCTTTCACATTTATTCAGTCAAATCCAATGAAGTTTGCGCCTGCTGGGTAATTCACAAGAACAAAAGCATTACTTAACAGAAACTAAACTAATTTAGTTGTGAATTTTTTTCTTCCTTCAACCACTTCAGTTCCCTGGAAGCGACTCAGATGTCACTAAACATGAGGATGTGACAAAGCTCTTTCTCTTTCATTACAAACTATTTCCTTTAATTAAAATACAAATACCTGTTTCATGACAAGAGACTGATCAATGTTCTGAGACATTAATGGTTATTAGTTACTTGGGCTAAGAATGTTGTGTGCTGTTAAGGGCTAAGAGTATTTAGAAACTAAAGAAAGATTCTTCTACAAAGTAGTTTTACATGAACACATATAGTTTTATATTTCTGCTCTCCACATAGAGAAAATTTTATCAACTGTTAGTTCCACAGTTTTTATAATGACTCTTTGGTAACACAATGAAAACGCATGGTCAAGTCTAATATTGAAAAAGCTTTGGGTTAAACCCCATCTCCATTTCATACATCTACACTCAACTCTGCACATCAGATTTAATCTCAGACTTTCATTTAAAGGAAATTGATAAAGATTGTCAACAACAAAACTAAACTTGGTGATTTCTCAGCTCAATTGAAACAAGCTTTTAGAAATGGTTTGCATACAGTAGATATCTTTTACATCCTGGGAGTACTGACATTTTTCATAAATTTGCTTCAGGAGCCCAAGTTGTTTTATTTCACAACATTTCTCAGTGGGGGCAGCTCTGGTCCTCAAAGGCCAGCGTTCTACAACTTCAGACAAGTTATTGTTTCAACTTAAGCCAGGGACACGCAACACAATTTTGCATCAATCAATCAATCAGTTTTATTTAGAAAGCACCCTTCATATTAAAAGCAGTTCAAAGTGCTGTACAGATGAATAAACACAAACCCACAAAACAAAAATACAAAGAACATCTACCCCCTGGAAAAACACACAACTTTATGGAAAATTCATAAACAAAGCCCAATGACCCAGTTCAGAAAATGCGATTAAAAAGACAGATCATGGGCCTGCTCTTAAAAACAACAATAACATTTTCTGCAGCCCTCAGGTTCTCTGACAGAACGTCCCACAATCTGGGCCATAATACTGGAAAGAAGCCTCACCATAAGTTGGTTTTCTGATTCTTGGTACTGTTCATAATCCGGTGCCAGATGACCTCAGGGTCCTCAAGGGTTTGTAAGGTAATAGCAGCTCTGAAAAATAAGATGGTGCAAGATCAGTGAGACATTTAAAAATCACAAAGAATCTTAAAGTCAATCCTGAGGGAGCCAATGCAATGAGCTTAAATAAGGTGTGATGTGAGCATGCAAGATTTTATCCCGTTTCTTCTGATTCTACACCTGATTCCCAGTCACAGGAAGTCCTTGTCAGTGTGCAGTTGTCAGTTGGCTGACAGAGTCGTCACAAAAACCTGTTAGTATGAGATGGGTTGAACACCAGAGTCTCCAAATGTAAGACGGGACCCAACTTGACCCCCAGGCTGGGTGCTGGTGTTACTTACATGCAAAGAAATGTAAATAATAAATCATAATTCACTTATTCTAGATAGAAACAAAGGGTTAAACTTAAACTTTCCCAGTCTACTGACGTAGAGAAGAAATAGGATGGGGCTTACAGAGATACGAACTATGAAAATGCTGCAGCAACTTCCTCCTACTGGCATTTCATCTGCTTTCTTTACAGCAACAAGCCAGACCAGTTCAAGCGATGGAAATCTCATACATAATAGCAATAGACTTTGGAACTGCATACAGCGGTTATGCCTTTAATATCACACCCAGTGATGAAGAGCCAGACCCCCACTTAAAGATGTGGGGAAAGGAAGTTGGACTCAACACTCCAAAGACTCCAACCTGCATCTTGTTTGATGATTCTGAAGAATTTGTGGCTTTTGGTTATGAAGCCATAAAAGCATACAACTGCATGGGAGGGGAAGATGCAAAGAAACACTATTTCTTAAAACATTTTAAGATGGCTCTCTACGACAAAGTAAGTAACATTCTTCAGCCTTTAATGACATGTTGAAGTAATGTCTTCATATCATACATTGTTTTCAATCAATCCATCACTTTATTTTGGTAAATTGTCCACATCAAACACAGGAAACAGCAAAAGAAAAAAACCAAAAAACAACAATAAACAAACCCACAGTTTACCAAAAAAGGAATAGGCCGAAGCAAAGCTTATTCTTGCCTGCCCTGTTTTTTATACTTTACAAGCTACCAGGATATCTTTTTGTTTTCAACAAGTGCTTCATTTCATGTCTCATCACAATTACAGTTGTTAAAATGTTTTAATTGCAAAATATTTCATTAACTCCACAGAGAACTGTTTAACATCACCTCACATCACATCAACTCTGTACCGATTTTTTAACAGGAACTTAGAAGGGATATGAAGATCAAATCAGCCAATGGGAAGGAAATGATGGCCTTGAAGGTTTTTGCAGAGGCTTTGAGATTTCTGAAGGATGATGCTCTGAAAACCATTAATGCCAAAGCAGCAGGTATGGTACTCTTGGCCTCTGACTTCACCTGGGTCCTGACTGTTCCTGCCATCTGGGATCAGTCAGCAAAACAGTTCATGAGAGAAGCTGCAATGCAGGTGACAGCAGGTTTTTAGAACTTTATTTTTCCTCACAAACATTCAGATGTTAGATTATTTTTCTTTCCCACTCCAGGCAGGTATTGTGGAAGAGGAATCTGAGGAAAAACTGGTGATTGCACTGGAACCAGAAGCAGCTTCAATCTGGTGTAAGAAGCTTCCATCAGATGGATTCATCGCAGAAAAACACAACGGGACTCCTTTGGATCAACGCCAAGGATCTCAGTACATTGTTGTTGACTGTGGAGGTACTTTGTATAATTCTGATCCAGTTTGACATGATGTAGAACATACTCAAAAAATCAATAAATTCTTCACCTTACATTTCAGAAGGTATGACCCAAAGAATCAAGGTGTGAAAATAGTCTAATTCTTTCTTTTTCAGGAGGAACCATTGACATCACTGTTCATGAAGTCCTGGACGGAGGAGCCTTAAAGGAGCTGCACAAAGCATCTGGAAATGACCTGGGAGGACAAACTGTGGACAGAAAGTTTAAAGAGTTCCTCAGAGAAATATTCACTGATGGAATCTGGGATGAATATGAGAAAAATTATCCCAGTGAAGTTCAGAAGTTGATGTATGATTTTACCCATCTCAAACAGTCAGCTGAAGATGTTCAGTTCACCTGCTCATATAATCTGGGAAAACTGGCTCAGAAAACAAAAGACTTAGAGAGGTACTTTGAGTCTGTGGAAGGTGCGTCCTGGAACGATGGATCAGTAAAGATTTCCAAAGAAAAAATGAGGTATTTCTTTGAGGAGTGTCTGCAGGGCATCGCCAGGAATCTTAGGGAAATCCTTAAGATTCCTGGTAATGCAGATGACAGCAAGTTGCGAAAGTACAGAATTGAGTACATTTTGTTAGTTGGGGGTTTAGCTAATAGCCAGATTCTGCATCAGTACATTATTGATCAGTTTAGTGATACCTGTAGGATTCTGTGTCCTTTCAGAGCTCAGGAAGCAATCCTGAGAGGAGCTGTTGAGTTTGGAAGAAACCCATTCTGGGTTGCATCTCGAAAAAGCCCCTACACATACGGGGTGGCCCTCTGTGAGCCCTTTGATGAGCTCAAACATAAGCCAGAAAAGAAATTCATGATTGGCAGGGAGGAATGGTGCTGTGATAGGTTCATGACATTGGTGCGTGTAGGTGACGATGTCTGGTGGGATGAGACTAGAGAACACATCCTTCGTCCAGTAAACAAGTATCAGACATGGATGTCGATGAGATTTTATCGCACAGAAAGGAACTTTCCTAAGTATGTTGACGACTTGGGAGTTGAGGAAGCTGGTTCATTTGATGTTGAAATGCCTGACATTAGTGGAGGTAGAGAGCGCCAGGTGAGGTTAGAAATCAGGTTCGGCTCCACGGAGATAACAGCTACAGCTACAGACATGACTTCTGGTTCACAAGGGTTAATCAAGTTTGACTTTATTAGGACAGATGATCCAAGTCTTGTTGAGCCTTCTTTATATTACTCTCCAGATGGAAAACTGTACCAGAGTGAGATTAATGTAGAAGAATAAGAATTATCAGTTTTTTAAAAACTGTGCTGCTGAACGTTTTTGTCATTATTTTCCTAGTATGAGACTTTGTTGTAAATATGAAATGGTTACCATATCAACTTTTGCTTAAAGACTTTTAAAGTCCTTGAATTTTATCATGATCTGCAACCTGTAAATGAAGAAACTTTGCAGACCTTCGTAAGAATGATCAAAAATCAACCTTAATCACACATAACATGCATCATGTCTTTAGCAATTGGAGATTCACCTGTAGTACTCAAGAAACAGAAAATTTAGTTCAAATCAGTTAATTGATGTTATATTCTATGCTTTGAATGGGTTTCAGGTGATAAATGTGTTGATGTTATTTAAAGCAGCAGTTCTACCTTTGAAAATGAATGAAATTTTTTGCAGTTTTTGCTTTTTATTTTCTTGTACCTCAACTATAATGCAGTACACTTTGATAGAAATGTTAGGACTACAAAATGGAAAAAAACAGTACCGTATTTTCCGGAGTATAAGTCGTACCAACCATAAAATGCACAATAAAGAAGAAAAATCCATATATAAGTTGCAGTGGAGTATAAGTCGCATTTTTTGAGGAAAATTTATTTGATAAAATCCAACACCAAGAACAGACATGTCATCTTGAAAGGCAATAAAAATAGAATAGAGGCAACAACAGGCTGAATAATTGTACGGTACGCTAACGTTACATGACACATGAACAACGAACTGAGAACGTGCCTGGTATGTTAACATAACATATTAAGAGTTATTCA
>CAEFZY010020867.1:0-202591 GCA_903066815.1 Brachyrhaphis roseni | reverse complement strand
CAAACAAGCAGACCGCCAACAATAACAAACCCCCTTTCTCCCCTCCTTTTTTTTTTTTTTTGGGTTAAAAAAAAAAAAAAACCCCCCCCCCCCCCCCCCCCCCACCGCCGCGGGGCTTTGCATTTAAGCAAAGTTAGATAATGGAGAAGAGTGAGTAAAGTGAAACCAGGCATGTTATAATTGTTGTAATTTAGACTCTTTTTAGGCCATAAGTTGTGACTCCATCCCAAAATACACAGTGGTTATATGAAGACGAAAAAGTTCCATGTTGTTGCTCTGAACATTGTAAAAAAAATGTTGCACGACGTTAAACTGATATTAGTAAAGTTAGGGTTAATCCAGCCCGCATCTCTTGACTGCATTCTGTTTCCTTCGACCGGATTTTAGCTAATTAATAATTAACCTTTGTTTTAATGAAGTAATTAAAATGTTAAAGCCCAGCAGCATAATGGGTGTATGCGGCGCAGTATTTCGTTCGCAGACCGAACCGTATCTCGTCTCTCTATCTGCTTCCACAGTCGAACGTTTACTGGCCGGACATCCACTCCATCAACCTGACGCTGTTCAACATCAGCCGAGACGACAACAATTTCCAGCTGACCTGCATCGCCGAGAACTTGGTGGGGATGACCAACTCGTCGATCCAGCTGAACGTCCAGTGTGAGTCGAAAGGTTTCCCGTGACTCATTTTGTCAAATATGTCTGGTAAACGTGAAAAAATAAATTAAAATAATAATACTCAGCAGAGGTTGATATGTTGAGAGAAATATTTACTCATACTGATTAGTTGGAATAATCTGCTCATTTGCAAAGCTGTTTGTATTCAACATTATCAAGGCTAATGGAGGCACATCAAGAATCTCAGTTTTGTTTTTAGGGTTAAAGCGATAGCTGTGGCTTGTGTTTGCAAATACTCTAGAGAAATGTTAGCAGCTGGTAAGATAAAAATGAAGTTAATTTGACAGTAGGAAGAATCACACTAACACCACACGGTTTAATGCGACATTTTATTATCAACTGTTGGATTTTGGCAACTATTAGGAAGATGATTATCTCATATAGGGACATCCTGGGGAAATGTTGAGAAATTTCACTTGCTGCCCAGTGTCAGAAAAAAAAGAAAACACTTTAATTTTTAGACTTTTGGTAAAAACGGTACACGCTTTCCCAACAAATTTCTTTCTTTACCTTTACATGATTTTGGCACCTCTCTCTCTGATGAACAATCCATTTAACTTGCCAGACATATGATGGATATGCATAATGTTAATCCCTGATGTTTGAAATATAATATCCTTCCCACATATGGTAACCCAGAAATCCATTGTGGTTGTGATGGGGACTGCAATTGAATATGTGATGCAATGTCTTGCTAATTTTCAAGTTTAAAGTGGGCAAAACCTCCCAAATAATTTCCTGCAGTTTCAACAGCTGCCCATATGGGGCGCTATAACAAGAACCTGTCGAGTATGAGCAGCAGACGACGCGGCGCTTTTGGGCATGTTGTCCTGTACACATGAAGCCATTGTAGCTGCACAAAATGAAGTGCAGCGAGTGAGAAACGGAAGAATTCAACTGTGATTACACAAATGAAAAATGAGTTTTCAAACCACATGCACTGGACTCACAAGCCATCATTCTCACACTCATCTGTTTACTGATTTTTCTGTGAAGCATAATTAAAATTGACCCAAATTATGGGTGATATCTAAGATTTCGTAACGACAATGTAGCTAGGGAGGCTGAGGTACTTGGCCACAATACCTACTTGATGTGCTATTGGCTGGCATTTGCAAGCAGCCAATCCAGGAGCACCATTTATTTTCCTTGGCACTAATTGGCTGTACCTCCCAGAGAGAAGATAAGGAAGACTGTAGACGTTTGCTTCCGTGGCAGAGCTGAAACACTTTCCTCTGTGTTTGATACATATTTGGTGTTTGAAACTTTCAGCAGTTCTCAGAGCTTTAGAGGGGTGTCTAATGTATTCGCAAATTTTAGCTAATCATCTGTCAGTTGTGTTCTGGATACCAGGTGTCCATGTTTAAAATTACTTTATTTCCTTTCATACCTCATTTGCTTCCTGTTAGCAAAATACGTCAGAGTTTGCTAGCAAGTGAACTATGACCAGCATTTTCAGCTGGATCTGAGTTTGTTTGAGTTTGGATGAATTTCACCCCTGCCCAAATGAAGAAGTCAGACTAAGGTAGCAACCTCTTATGCATCAAACAATGTGGGTGTGAAACTGCACTTGCAGACCATGTTCTTTGGTGATTCCGTGTTAGTGTTGGACTCTATAAGCTACTATCATAAACATTTTGTTTGGGAGTAAGTAAGAAGCAGTCGATGTTGGATACCTCATTAAACCTGCATCAAGCTTTTGTATAAACCACATACCTTTCATCAATTAACACACTCAAGGTACATTCAAACACCCCACATCCCTCAATCACTGGAAGAAAGAGAAAAAAAACAAAACCCTTTGTTTCCAAGCTACTGGAACCAGTAGACCTGCAGAAAGCACAAAGTGTTCCTGAGGCTTGATGAGAGAAAATGAGCCGTTAGCTGAGTTTGGGCGAGACTACTGAGGGCTCCATATGTACAATAATAAATAATTTGTAACGTCTAATAAATTATAAATATGCTGAATATCATCCCACACCAACTCTAATGTAGGCCCGGCTACAGATGGAAAATCTCTTGCAGTCTCTACCTCGAAGCACGCGATCCTATTGGCCCGAGGGTTTGACTGGGCTTGAGGTCAGGCTGCACATGGAGGGAGGTTTGTTGCAAGACGACATGCGCCACTGACTCACTGTGGGTATCTACCGCATGCCAGCCTGAACCCATCCGTTCCCCCTTCCTTTGAGGAGGTATGAAGAGGTTGAGTGTCTTCCTCACTAAGATATTTATCAAATCATTCGGACAGCTAAAAGGCACTGCACTAAAGACATAGTGGATGTGACAAGTTGTTCTGGATTTACATGATGCTGCTAACCTGCTGTACAGAGAAGAAAAAAAAAGCTAATTGGGAGTCTTGTGTTAGACAGAAGTTAGACAAATGTCAAGTTTATTTGTGTAGCAGATTTCAAGACGGTTTCATCGTAAAAAGATCATACAGTCATAAAATATGAAGCATTAAACATTACATGTTGTCAAATGCAGTCATTAAAATCATCGTGCAAGTGCATATCAAATATGTTGATCAGTGTTTCACTCACTTCTAATCAAAGGCAACGCTAACAACCCTGGATGTAAAAGGACTCAGTGTTTCAGTGGTTTTGCTGTTTTCTAGGAGTTTGTTGCAGATTTGCTGTGCGTAGAAATTGAATGCTGCTTCTCTATGTTTGGTTCTGGATATGCAGAGCAGAACGAGAAGACCTGAGAGGTCAGGAAGGTTGATATAAATACAGCAGATATTTAATATATTTTGCTGCTAAACCGTTCAGTATTTTAAGTTAAATGCATGGATGAATTTCTCTAGATCTTGCTGAGACATTAGTACTTTAAGTGTGCAAATGTTGTTCAGTTCATTAAAGCCTGACTTTGCAACTGTCTTTATGTGACTCTGAAGGTTCACGTCTGAGTCCATCACCACACCCAGATTTCAGGCCCGATCTCTAGTTTCTAGCTGTAATAACTGTAGAGTGTTGACAATTTTGTCTTACCTCCAAGGTTCTTCACTATAGTACTAGAAAGGTGAACAAGTTTTGCAAATATGTGGATCATTACTTAGTAATTTTAGGAAAAAAAAAATCCACCTTTAATTTCTGATATAAGGTGTAAAAAAAGAAAATACTAGTTAAGCTTTTGTTTTGAAGAAACAAATGTTCAAGTTTTCACAACTTCTCTGTACTTCCACACTCTTTCAAACCAATGTTTTGAAATCGAGTTTTCCATTTAGTTAATCATCTTCTGCTTTGTGTCTGAAACTCTTTGAGACAGATGGCTGAGGATAGAAAACATCACGTCAGTCACAAGAAAGCCCCACCACGTCGCATGCCCCGCTTTATCAGATGTTTTACTCTAACTGGGAGCCTAATTGACGAAGGCAGTGTCATGCTGTGAACTCTTGAGGCTAAAAATTAAGACAATATTTACAGAGATTGGAGAGACGAAGGGTTTAGTGTGGAAGGCTGGAGAAGCAGATCAGAGAAGTGATCTTCTACGCGCAATTATTAGCAAGTGTCTAACTCCACAGGAATTTGCAATGGCTTCACTTTTCAACCATACAACGGCCACTGTTTGTATGAAGAAGCTGGTTATGTTTAAATCTAATCATGGTGGACAATCGGGAAGCCTGGACACTTTACAAGTAAATCTCAACAATTTGGAGTATAATGAAAACCGATATTACAGCAAGGTAGTTCAGTCAGTCAGCTCAAGCTAACCATGTTACTTGGCTGCAATCAGACAACAGTGTTAAATACAATCTGAAATCCAACATGGATAGGGGTAGTTCTTTTAATTTAAAACAAAATGTGCTCAACAATGCTGATGTAAAAGCACCATATCAGCCTTTAACCAACTAACTGTAGTTCTGCAGGCCTCTCATAACATTTCCGTTCAGAAACCATTGCCTCTGAGTCTAACAAGGTGTCTTGTCGCCGTCCTTGTACCTGATACCTTGTGTTCCCGTTGGGACCAAATGTGCAGCGACATCCTTGGGAAGACATGCAACATGGTGTGCAATGTTCAGCCCACCTATTTGCTCATATCTGCTGAAAAGGCTAATCAAATTTAGCAGCACTCATCGTCCAGGGACCATTAAAGTACAAAATGTTACATCCCCTCATCCAAGAGTAATGAGGGTGTGTTGAGGTGGACAGGAGGACTAGAAACATCCTGCCAGCATGGCTAAAAATGCTAATGTGTCACGTCGTTTGCTCTGGATTAAAAATGAGAAAAACAACTCCGACTAGCCATGCTACTGGGAATAAAGGACAGATAAGCACTCGACGTGACACCGGTATTGTTGTCTCTCAGTAGTTGTGTTTTGGCTATTAAATCGTATTTGCTCACCTGTCATAGATGTGCTGAATAAGGCTCGAGCGCTTTAAATGTGAAATCACATTTCTCTGTTGCTGAAGGCGCTAATCAGCGAAGCCTGCTGGTGCAGTGATTACTTGGAATGAAATCTGGTTACCTACCACTGAGCAAGAGGCTTAACCACACGCGAGGACATCAGTTCAGCTGGATCTGCCATGGTTTGCTAAAAGTTAAACATCCAGTCTTCCGAAGGATTCCATAATTACAGCATTCACTTGCAAAATTGGGGTTATTTATATAGCTGACAGCCTCATGTTGCGGATTTGTTAAATCTGTAACATTTTTGGGGAGGATTAAGAGCTATTGCCACTGTTAAACTATAGCGCTTTTCCAAAACTGTTCCTGCTTTCTGTTTTATTTTTCACATTTCATTGCATTGTGACACTTGGATTTTGTGTAATAGAGCAACATATAGTGATTGATAGTGAAGTGGGAGAGGAAGCCATGTTGGGGAAAAGCGTGGTGTGCATTTATGTTCAGACAGTTTGAAGAGTCACTTTTTGCTCCACATTCACACGGCCACTTGTGCCTCTTATTCTTAGTGAAATAGGCCAAAGTTGCTCGGACCGGATAAAGTGCGGTTGTGAAATTTAAATTCAAATCTAAACTGGACTTTGCCTGGACCATTTCAACAAATGGAGATGTTTTATTCTAAACTCATTTCTTTGTGTCTTGGCTGTATGTTTAGAGTTTTTGTCGTATTACAGAGGGCTGCACAACCTTAGAAAAACGTTGTGGTGATATGCATTGTAATAATAAACAAATAGCTATCATAGCTCCACAGTGCAAGTCTTGCTGTTTTGGATTCATCACAAGTCTAGATCACTGATAAATGGTTTATCTGGAAAAGCAGGAAATTCAACATTCCCTTCTCGACACTGCGGCGTTATTGAAATGGCTTCATTTTGGGTGTGTCTGCAACAAGTACGCTCTACTTAACATCGGTCTGTTGCATAAATCAAAACGCAATGCAATGAACGCTGTGTTTGCAATGTGGCCAAATATGAAATATGGGTGCCTGCGCCTTCGCAAGGCTCTGCAAATTCAAGATTCCACCAAGCAAACAACTGAAAGCAAATAAATGCTTTGCGAAGGTGTTATTTCATATCTTGCATGTACCTTATGAACGCCGCAGGCCAAGGCGGCTCGGTGAACGACTTGCATAAAATGTCTTTCATGGCAACTTTGATGGGGGCTTGTGTCAGAGATGCAGTTTTATCACATATTAATAACAGAGACAGTCTGAGAGAATAATTCAGAGCTGGGGGTGGGAGGGGTGAAAAATCTCCTTTATCAAACTGAGGAGCCAAATTATGCAGGTACATTTAGAATGCAATGAGGTGTTGCACGGTTACAAACCTAGTGAAATTGATGTAGCCAATTAGCAAGACTGTACCCTCAAGCTCACATGAAAGCTCAGCCTTGATCTCAGTGGAAAGAGAGGAGAGAGACAGAGAGAGAGACAGAGAGAGAAATCCATCTCTCAGCAGTGATAAAGCAATGATGATTTGGTACCCATCAGAATATCTGTCTAACATTGAGACTATGAATTACACTATATACTTCAGCTCTTACATAAGTCTATTCAGTAGATTGGCCTTGGGCATGTTTGGGACAGGCTGTATTTAAAGCCAATATTTATCAAAGGTGCCTGACATTTTTCTCTTTGCAGCAGAGCTTCCTCTTGTAGAGCACAATCTATTGTGTCTGTTTGTAATGCATCACGCTACAGGACAAGGGAGATTTGTCAACAATTCAAGCGCTCCCCTGCCGGAGCCGGGCTGCTGAGGCCCATGCGAGAGCGACAGATTGACTTTGCGGCATCACGTCTGCAGGGCTTCCTTTACACGGACACTCGGTGGATGTGCATCTTCGGGCCCCCGTTTTTTTTTTATTTTATTTTTTTTTATTCCTGTTGACACTCTGCTGGTGCTGCAAATTAACTTATTAATTTTTCACCACATGCTCGGATGGTAATTACATTTCCTCCCCTGTGCAGCCTATTGTCTCTGGAAATGTCATGAAATAGCTTAAACTGCTGCTCTGATTAGGGAGTAATCTGATTGACAGCGAAATTACCAGCCGTCAAGCGACATTCTCTGCATTCAAAGATGAGCTCGCTATTTTAGCGAAAGTGTAATTAGCCACAATGCAAGTTCAGCAGGCACATTGTTGTGGTGCTGTCAGGAACAATAGCAGCCTCTGCAGCAGTGTGGACTGGCAAAGCTTACCTTGTTTTCTTTTTTAGCTCTTTATTTGATTTGGCACAGCATTCTGTTATTTACTATTATGGCCACCAGAGTCATTGTCTAAGGCATTATCTTTAAGAACTGCTTCATATTAATGGACAACGCTGACCTTTCTATTGTGATTCTCACTGGCATACATCTTAATCTCAGTCTAATTCGACCCTTTTATATATTTGAAGTACTGCCACATGAAAAATAAGTACTTTAGTTTTTCCAGTAAATACATTTCAAATGGGCCTGTTTTAGATGATGTTCTCAATAGAAGTTGGTAACAATCCAAGCAGTTCCCAAATGCTGGCATAGAAACCAGCAGGTGCTGTTAATCAGTTAAAAAGACGTTCATGAAAATGTTTTATTTGAAGATTTTCCAGGTTTTCACATTCAAGCAGGTTCTATAAAAGTTAATTTAGAAGTGAACTTTGGTGGAGGGATAACTCATTGTCGCAATATGTACAATACTACTTTGGCTTTGAGCAAACGTGCTCATCTCTACACTCCCGTTTGTGATTCTGCATTGTTGACCGCGGCACAAGGCCGTGTAATGAGATCGACACACGGAGCGGCAACGTCGCTCCATCGCTGTTCATTTCTTTGTGCAACGGGGGGTGACAGTTGCTTGCCCTCCTCCAGCTGAGCGACCTGCAAAATTTGTTTGTGAAATTTCCTCGTCTTTGGAAATGCAGACGAGCAACACAAAGTTGAAAAATGTTCAACTTTTGTTGCTGTTTCGCTTCCTGAGTATTGGGTGGTGGAGAACTGACGCCTTTTGTCGTTTCCCCTCGTGTCGAGCCCATAAGACGCTGCTGTGAACTGGGTAATACTCTGTGGAAGAGAGGGCTTAGGTCAAAGTATGTTGTTTAATTCATCTGCATTATGTAATATGAACCCATTAAACATTTAAGATTAATTGCACTCCATCATTTGCAACCTAATATAAACACAAATGAGTCAAAGAACTGAATGGCTTAAGAATAAGTGCGCAACACCATCAATCCATTCATCGTCTTTTGCGTCTTTGAGACAAGGTCACAGAGGTGACATATTCCAGCTCTCGGGAAACAACAATTGCGCTAACAAGCAATGCTCTCCAGTCTTGGGGATCCAGAAATATGTCATTAGTTCCCCTAACGAGTTCTGGGTCTGCTACAGAGTCACCTTCCAGTGGGATGTTCCTGAAAGCCCTTCAAAGGGAATTGCCCAGGGTGCATCTCGATCACAATACCTGAACCACCTTCACCGACTCTTTGCTCTAAGTAACTTGCCAGTGATGGAGCTCCGTACCAGTCTCCCTATGAAGGAAGCTCATTTCAGTTCCTTGCATCAGGAGTCTCACCAGGAAGCTTTCTATCCTGATCCATATCTAGGATTGTAATTCGAGATTTTTACTTTTTGTCTCAGTCTGCTCTTTAACAAGACATATCAGAGCAGTGCCCACATTACAACAGACGAGGCCCCAATCTGGCCGTCTGTCTCCCGTTCCATCCTACAATCACTCGTGAACGGAAAGATACTTGAATCCATCTGCTTGAGTCAGAGAATGGGAACATTTCTTTATTTTTACTAAGCCATCCATTGGGACTAAACCAGCCCTTAATATTTGGCACTATTGCAATATTAGCATTTGCAAATACTGCTGGAATGCTTTTTTTTGTTTGGGTGGTTTGCTGGGAGGTGAGGGGGGGTTCCCCGTCTTTGCTTGGCTTTTTCCTTCATAGGTTTAATTTTTTCTTGAACTGAGATGAGATGATCCTTTACACATACAGCAACACAATTTAAAAGCAATTTGTGTTGATTTCTTTGTTTGCTTGTACAACTGCATGTCCTACTAGGGTTTTTGTACCAACATATAATATGAATCCATCTCAAGGCCTATTTCTGATAAGAAAAACATTAAAGTATTCAATACTTATTTTGAATGTTGTCAGTTCTCTATTGCTGCCACCACTGTCTCTACCAGTCATGGACTGCATTTTTCAACCAGGCATGAAAACGGCATTTAAAATAAACCAGTGTCTGGCCTGAATACCGAGGCCTGACCGGCTTTGTCATCATCTCTCCCTGATCAGGGGACATGTAGTTTTCAAAGCTTGTCATTCATGTGATCAGTATGGGGACGGCACGCTCACACCATGGTCACATGGACCATCATGCCGGTTAATGATGACTTGCATTATATTGACTAAGACCGATCTGACATCCCCGCTGAGGGGGAAATAGTTCGTTCCCTAACTGTCTATCAAGAGGAGAGTAACTTTTTTTTTCCCCCTGTTGAGTTTTTGCTCTGTTCAACTCAACATACAGCATGTCATCACTGCTTGTTCCCTGTTTTTCCCAATTTTTTTTCTTCCCTCTCTGAAAATCACACGCGCCCACACCAGCCCACTCACACATTTCCAAGGCTTTTCGTTGAGATAAGTTGAATGACTTCATTGTGGTTTTGTCTGTCACCAGACAAAATGTATGAAATGACAGCTTCCACTCCAGTCCCCAAAACAGAGTTTTTCCTTGTGTTTGTTTGATGAATATTTAGTCTAAGAAGTTGAAGATGTGTATATTTTTTGACAATATGTTTTTATAGAGTAACACCAGAAGTAACCGGGTTAGTCAGGTTGTAGTAGTTGGCAACAAGAAATATTTCCAAAAAGTCACAATTGTCCTCCTTCTAACAGAAGTAAATGTGTAAGAACCTTATGTGGACATTCAGCAGCAAGTGGGGTAGGGGCAACACTGTTATTCTATGCTTTAAACTCTAGTGGGTTTGACACTTTCTCTGGTCTATTAAGTGAACTGAGATAAGATGAGATAATCCTTTATTAGCTCCACAAGTGGAAAATTTAAGTTTAATTTTAGTAGGTACTTTAAGGTATTGGTGTACTGGCAGATTGTTTTTTTTTTCTTTCCCCACCAGGGGGCTTTTTGTGACTCTAGTGTCCCTTATTTAACAGTAGGCTGACAGGAAGGGGGTAAGGAGAGGGGGGAAGACATGCGGCAAATACCTTAATAAAAATATAAGAAACTCAGACATTGTAGTAGAACAGGTAGTTGGTATTTAAGGCTAATTTTGCATTAGAAGATGCTCAGGTGATTCATTGCGTCTGTATGTATCCTGGATTTGCTTAATTGGAGTCCTCTTATGGCTTTCCAATCAGAAGCAGATGTTAGTCCCGTGCACCAGTGTGATGTTTGTCCCATTTAACTTACCTTGAACAGAAATACAAGAAATCCAAAAGGGAAGAGTCTATATTTAGCCCCTTTTATAAAGACCTCAAGCCGAGACTTTGTGTAATCTCCAGAAAGACAGCAGTGCTATAGGATTCAAAATGAACTAGCTACAGTGTTGCTGCTCAGATCCGCCAACGGAGGTAGTGACAGTGCCACAAATGTCATCTTATGAAAGGGTCAGCACTATTTATGGCTCACAGGTGTACTGTTCTGTAATGTTACTCTGGCCAACCCGTCAGCCGTGGGTTTTAAACTGAAAGCACATCCGTCCATGCTGCGATGTGTCACTTGACATGTGACAACTCTCGGCAATAACAAGCTCTTGCTTCAGACCAGGGGTCTGCTACTCCACACCTCTAGTCTCACCGTCCTGCAATGTTTGGATGCATCCCTGTCCACCACACCTGGTTTAAATGAAGGGTTAATGACCAGGCTTTGAAAACTTCCTGACATACCAAGAAGGCATATAAGCCTTTGGATGCAGGTGTGTTGTAGCAGGGTCAGTGACTCTTCACTGGAATTTGCTGACCCCTGCTCCAGACTTTCTTTCGTTGAGTATCTGTGTTTTCAGTTGAACAATGTTGCTTAGCATGTTGGCCCAAAGTGAAACCACTCTGATCTGCTAACTGAAACATCAACACACTTTTTTTTTTTTTCTGAAAATATGGATCTTTGGAGGATAACTCCTACCGGTTTTTTAATTAGTGTTTTAAATTTGTGGAGGGCTTTTAAGATGGCTAAACAGATGATTATAAAATTAGCCATCCTTCAACTTTTTCTGTTGCATTGTTTTTTGTTTTTTTTGTGGATGAATTTCCAACTGGAACGACCATACTATAAAAACGCTTTGATGCAGTATCAGGGGGCTGCGTGGGTTCTGCCAGCAGCACAGCAGCACTTTTTTTTTTTTTACTTTTTTCTTCTTTCTTTTTTTTTTGGGCAGCATATTTCTCACACAAGGCAACAGCGAGACTCAGCTAGAGTCCAGTAAAATCAGTGCTGTATTATGACTGGATAGATGTGATGGAAGGGGGTAGAATAAAGGACAAAAACGGAGAGACACGCCAGGTAATATCAACTGCCAAATATTTCCTTTTGATAATGAAACAGCAAGAGTGACTCACTGCAAAGACAAATCAATGGATGAATTGTTCACCAAGAGTAGCTGATAGTATTAAAGAGATAAATTGCCTCTCAGCTTGGTGGTGGTGTGGATTCAAAGATGTGCAGCTGCATATCAGATTTTAGGACAGGATTTTAATTTTTTTTTTCTCCTCAGTCCAAGGGTTGTAGAACATTCCTGACCAATACAGGTTTCTATGTGTTAAAACTTATATTTATAACATGATCATGCATTTTTCCAGAACTGTTTAGAGATTCAGCATCGGCCATTCTCATGCGTTTCCAACCTCTTCCTTTCTTTTCTGCAGTTCCACCAGTGATCTTGAGGCTGGCTGAGCCGGAGAAACGCCACGACACCTGCATCGAGTTCACAGTTCGCGGTTACCCGTACCCCAAACTGCGCTGGTTCCACAAGCAGACGGAGATCAAGGAGAATGACTTTATCTGGACCGACAAGGACACTTACCAGGACTACTTGGAGGGTTGTCTGTTGTTTAAAAACCCGACCCACCTCAATAACGGCAACTACACTTTGGAGGCCAGCAATCATTTGGGAACCGTCACGAAGACGGTGTATGGTCACTTCCTCAAAGACGAGATAGGTATTGGTGAGTGGACGACTTTTTTTTCTTTACTCAAAATGCGGTTTAACCAAGCTTCAATCCCCCAAGACTGATAGAAAGTGAACTCAAGGTGGAGTTACCATATAAAAAAAACAACATTTTTTGATTCCACCTTAAGCAATCATTTTCAACTTCTGACTTTTCAACTAGGCCTTTCGTGAACTTTCCAATTTGGACGTTTCCAGGTTTTATAATGACTCCAGAACATATTGGAGGATTTGGTTTTATAGTAAAACGTTCCAACAGAGCGTGCTGTAGCTAATCCCTACTGCACTGGTTCATTCAGGTTGAGTCAGGTAGGTTGTTCACTTGCAGTTCACACTGAGTTCACAGACCGGGAAGCAAAGGAAACCCACAAAGTCTGGCAAATTTCTCCCCATGGTCAGCATTCCGGGGCGAAACCTGTCAGTTTATTGACGTGGCGTGACACTTTCTGTCTCTTCTTTTACAGGCTCAGTGGAAATAGGTGAGTGTTTCTATTTTCAATGCAACCTTGCTGGATTTAACTTTTTCTGTTTTTTTTGTCCTTCCCATTTGTTGCTCCTTGTTATATGTGGGTTTGCCCACACACATACAGAGAGGCGCGCGCACACAGACACTGTTTGACTAACACTTTCATGATAATAACCATGGAGAAATTTGTTCACTTTGTGCTCCTCCATAAAGTAGTTCTTAGCAATGACATTTGATCTACTTTGTCAAGTAGAATAAATCCTCTTTGTATGAACTAAGCGCCGTGTGGGGGCAACGATTTAGTTAGTTTTGACAACCACATTTTTTTATTATTATTATTTTTTTATTTTTTTTACCATTTTCTCCTCCTATACTTCCTACCTTTGCTTTGTGCTTCTGGTGCACCATAACCCTGACACACATCTGCAAACGGTAGCGATGGATAGCAACGCCGCTTCTCTTGGCCCACTATGGGTTAATACTTGCTTTAAAACAACATCTGATGGGACACTGGAAAAGACTATCATGTAGAGGTTGTGCTAAAGGAGTTAGCCTATCAGCAAAGCAATGCAAGCCTAAAATAATATCTCGATGCTAAACATGTTACAGCAGCACAGACGTCCCCAATGCTAACGTTAGCTTCCACAGTCCATGTTTGTAAAGAAGTCTTTTTTTTTCCAAAGAAGTTCCATGAATGATGAGACGTTCCTGAAAGACTTGAAAGCTCAATGGGTGTAACAGCACTGTGCACAAATCTGATGGTAGAATAACCTAAATAACAGATTGAAAATTAATAAATATTTTGTTGCTGAGCTCATATGTCTGTTTATTCAACAGTTTAGTAGCTAATAAGTCTTTGAATTGAAAATGTTGCTAATTTTGACTGTGGTTTTTGATTTAAATGCGATTATTGATTACAGACCCTGCAATCAACTTGATTAAAAGTTTAATCAGATTCCATCACCAATTTCAATATAAGCTGTTTTGAACAGAAGCACTTCAAATTTAGCTGTCACATTAGTTTCAGTGGTTTTTTGAATTAAAAAAAAATATATATATATAATTTACTATTTCCCTAATTGTCTACCTTAGTTATATGACTATAGTGTGTTAATTGAAAAAGGCCTCCCTTTGGTTGTGACAGCATGAATTACTGAAGTTGTGTTGCATAAAAGTGTTACCGAAATTCCTTTGATTACATCGGGCAATATTATGAGCAACTAGAGCAGGAAAGCTGCTGCTAAGATCAACTTTCAGGTTGTTGTTGGTTGTCTTTTAGATGGTTTAGGCAGCTCAAACAAAATGGCCTAATCCAATCTTTGACCTTCACTGGGTTTCCTCCCTCATCTATATGAAGCCGGTTGTGATGCTGCTGCGTGACCAGTGATGGAGACGAATGGAGTTGCGGGGCCCAGCTGCACGAGGCGGTGCTGTGGCCTCATGCTGGCACACATGCACCAACTGGTACTGCTGCTTGTGAGAGCGTTCAGTGACAGAGGGTAGACTACTGACAGGCTGAGTGATGCTAACACTGCTGGGCAGAGAGGAGCGCAGAGGGAGGAGAGAAGACGGGGATCATAGCCGAGAGGGAGGGACTCGGGGTTAGTGGTGGCAAACACACACACACACACACACACTTCAGCGCTGTGTAGGTGTTCGTGCCTGGGCAACCAGACATTAATTTCCCCGCAATTACTCTATATAGCCCTGGCCAGAGGTCCCAGAAGTTCTTTTCTTTTTACGGTTTGATATCATTATACATTAGAAAGTCCTTTTCTCTTTTTTTTTTTAACAAAATCTATAATTTTTAGGTGTATTTGTTGAGCATCAAAGCTGGTGCGTGTGAAATGTATGCCACTTAGTTTAAGTCCATTAGGTTAAAACTTTGCCAAACTCTTGGTTTTTCTTGTAATATTTGTTTGTTGCAGTCTCTGTGCCTTTTGACCAGTTTTATTTCACCTGATGTAACATTTGGCATGCCGGCATCAGCTTCCTTCTGTGGCTCTTTTATAAATGTTTACTTCTACATGAACTCTGCCTTTGTTTTCCCGTGTCTCGGTTGTTCAAGTACACGCATGTGATTGTGCAGCTGTAGCAAAATGTTCACAATATCTCTGCTCAGAAGCCTGAGTCTGGGCGCAGCAAAGTTTGGATATATTTGATTATATGTAAAGTTATTAATTTATGTGCATTTTAACACACGTTGTGGGCTTGCTGGATGGAGCAAAGCCTCGTAAAAGCATCAGAGCCCCTGACCTTTTTCACACTCAGGCTCAGTGTATTTTACAGAGCACTAATATGATGGGCCAAACACAAAATAGTTTATCATTGTAAAGAGAATGCAATGAAATGCATCTCCAGATAGAATATATACATAAAAAAACAGTCGTATGTGCAAATATCACTTTGTCAATCAAATCAAAGCAGCTATGTGTATACAATGTGAAAAGATGTTCGATATTTTTTGAACTTTAAGAACCAAGAGTGCAGAGAAAGCTATCTATTAATATTTTAACAGTTTACCAGGTTTTATCAATACATTCATACACAATTGGCCCTTGATCTTGATATGGACCAGAATGAAAATGAGTTTAACATTCATTCTAGCAGAACGTTGTCCTAAGCATACAACCCGTTGGTAATTTAGATCAAAGCATATTCATGTGTTAGAAAAACCCATTTTAAAGTCCAGAGCTAAGTCCAGTCAACACCCTGAGACATTTGCTATTCTCAGATAAAACAATGTTGTTCTGTTTTTGACAAAAAAAAAACAAAAAGGAAAATAATGTCAGTCTGTAAGTGTGAAAAACTAGCTGAAACTAGTTTTTCAAAGGGTGTGAAAAGTTAATGTATAAGTAAAATGACATATTTGCATAATCAAACAAAAACCTTAATATCAGATGCCGTAGAGCATGTCACTTCTTTGTAATTCTGAGCTTTTAGGTTGCGCATTAACCTGTGTACATATTATTATTAATTTAATTCATTGGTCAGCTGCACAGACGGTGCTTTATGACACAATACAGCTTGGCTTGGGCTAAAATGAATAAAAGTGTGTGCAGCTCTTATCTGCATTTGCAGCGAAGGAGCAAACTAATGTGATAAAAGGTTTTCTTCCCTCCCTGAACCTCTGATGCCTTTTGTTGTGCCTTTGTGTTGCAGGTGGGATCCCTGAGGATGAAACAGGGCGACCAGAAGAAGATACATTCGGGGTGAGTCTTCTCTTTAAAAACACGGTTGAAACGCCTGGTAAAAAAAAAACTCACAGTGTCGGTGGAGAGATGCTTCTGTTTTCTGCAAATATTCCCTACTTTTTATTTGTTTGTTTTTTTTCTCTGAGTTTGCTTTGACATACTTGGTTTGAACACTGAAAGGTTTTGCACACAACCAGCAAAGCGCTGCTGAATAATAAGGATGGTAACAAACGGCATAAACCGAGAAGGGTTAACTAACAATGATTTTAGTTGAATATTCAATCGATTATTTTACCAATTATTCTGACAATTAATCGATTAATTTGATTTAAGAAAAAGAATAAATTAATTTCAAATTCCAGTCCTCCAGGGCCGCTGTCCTGCAGTTTTTAGATGTGCCACAGGTACAAAACACTGGAATGAAATGGCTTAATTACCTCCTCCTTGTGTGGATAAGATCTCCAGATCCTTAATGACCTAATTATTCTATTCAGATGTGGTGCAGCAGAGGCACATCTAAAAGTTACAGGACACCGGCCCTTGAGGACTGGAGTTTGACACCTGTGACTAAATCCTATTTTATACTACTTTAAAAATCTGCAAAAAATGCAAACATTTTCTTATTTTAATAAGAAAATCAACATTTTATTGGCTAAAATGCAATAACATTACATTCCTTTAGACACTTAATAATTTGTAGCAAAGGATGGATCTGCAGCTAAAAATAATTCTTCTAACATCAACATATAAAAAGCTCGGCCCTTTCTGCCTGACTTAACATCAGTACAGTTTAGGGCTGATCTGTGTAGTATGATGGTAAAATAATAATCACCTTTTGGATATTTACTAAGAAAAATTTATTTATTGAATGCGAAACGTATTTATTTTTCGTTCAGTCTTGGCTTAGTTACTCCTCTGAATGTGTTGTTCTGTCAGCAAATTACCGTTTTTGAGTCTCCATACTTGTATATTTAACGATTAATCGATTTCTAAGCTAGCCGACGATTATTGAAACAGTCAATTAATCACAATTAATGTCCTTGTTTCGGCCCTAACACTGAGCGTACGCGTGTGTCTCCTGGGTGTTTAATCTTCCTCCATGAACAGCCATCAGTTTGTTCATCAAGACCCAAAAATGTCTGTGTACAGCACATAAATCTGCCTCCACATTATGCATTATTAAACAGCTCCATATTTCCTATATTTTCTCATATTTTTCTCTTTCCACTGTGCCCCGGTAGATAGAGCTAACCTTTAATGGGCTCTTAATAGACTTATAAATGGCAGACATTTTGACATATGAGAGCAGGAAGTGCACAGGTGTAATTAATAACATTCATAATGGCTGCTGTCAGTCTTCTGTGACAGTTCTCCTTTCATGGGTAGCCTGCATACCGGTCATTGGCATGCCATCCTCTCATACCTGATGGAAGTGAGCCACTGTGGAGTTATTAATTAAACATGTGTTTCTCCTGCTATGACCACTTCCCTGCTGAGGAAAAATTGCCGTGGTACCATTTACAACACTGAAGTGTAATGTGTCACTGCTGCCGCGCCTGTTAACACAGACAGTTATTTTTGAAGCCTTTTAGTAAAAATTATGGAGGGAAAAATGACAGGCGTTCAAAAAAAAAAAAAAAACACTGATAAAAGCTGTTTTCAGAATCTAGTCAAGAAAGGAGTGAGGTAAACGTAATAAGACGTCACACTGAAAACAAAAAACAGGACATTTGTTTTCTCTTTGTGACTTTAGAAAATGTTGTATTATAAAAGGAAACAGAAAGAAAATGTGTAAAAGTTCTGGGGCACCTGAAACAGGCGTACATCACTTTCCACGCAAAGGTTGTGATCTATGAAAACAGCATGAAGGGAAAATAGCGTTGTTACTTTGGTTGTGCTGTTGAGTCATGACAAGCCAAGTTCAATATTCAGCCAAAGACATTTAAACATTTCATCAAAGTTTTCTCATTCCTTGCTCCAGATGATCACCATGGTGATGTGGACCAAAGATTAACACTCAAAATAAGAGGCAATGAGTGATTGCTGTGATTAGCACTACATTGTTGTGCTGATCTTGTATGAAACTCAAACTGCAATCAATGAAATCTAATAAATAATTTAGAAGTTCAAGTTGCAAGTTCCTAAAACAGAGAGAAAGTTTTGATATAGTGCAGGAACATTAAACTAGAATGGTGTTTAAATGAGTCTTAAAACACTGATGGCTTCACCCAGACTGACCGGATCACTACCTGACCTGCAGAAGCAACAAATGACTTAAATAGAAACCGTCTGACAAAATGAAGTAGGGTAATAATAAATCTCAAAGCGTTGCTGACAAAGAGAACCAAATTAAAAACAAAAAACATTATTTAACTTCACAAGGAGAAAAAAACAACCAACTACTGATTGTGCCACATTTGGCAGCAACAACTGCCATCAAGTCTTTGAGATAACCGGTAATAGTTTTTTATATATATCACTGTGGAGGAATATTTACTTTGACTTCTTTTTCAGAATCGTTTTGGCAGATTTGATGATTTTCTTTTTTTTTTTTTTTTTTTTTTTTTAGCTCTAATTCATGATTTAACATGAGGGACTTTTGTATTTACATCTTGGTTTCTCTTGCTAAACGAATTCATAACCTAAGTGAATTCACTCTGGCTACAAAAGTTTAATGTCTGACATTAAACTGTGTCTAAAGATCTGAAACGCTCGTTTGTCAAGAAGCAAAAATGGCTGAATTTTGTGTGAGCAGACTACACATTTTCCTACAAAACTAAACAAGAAACAGGAAAACACATTCAAAAAATAGCTTAGCTCTGTCATCTGAGCCACTGAGCTATAACTGTGAGTGGATATAAAGAAAGAAATGATGTTCTACTCCGCTTGGCTTTCCCTACTTTAACTAATGTTTCATTTCTGTTCTATAAATACAGATATATTTTAATGTCATTTTCAAGCATGCTTTTCAGATTACAGCAATAACATGAAACAAGAGAGACTTCAATTAAATGTGAAAGAGAGAAATGTATATTATAAAAAGCTGCAACCTTTCATACAAAGGCAGTCGCATTGAGACACAGAATAAGTTGTAGCCATCGTAATTAAATCAAATCGTACAGAGCTTGTTCAGGAGGTGAAAGCAGTGTTCAATCTGAACCCCGTTCTGCCCACCAGGTTTGATACTGAACATAAAGACTGTTTACGTGGTGCGACGTTAATCAAAGCAGAAATCACCTCATTTCACCCTGATTTGATTAGGCCTGTTTGCCTGATTGCTCTCGTCTCATCCCTCCTAGGTTACCATCGCCGTGGGTCTGGCGGGCTTCGCGTGCGTCCTCCTCCTCGTCCTTTTTGTTCTCATCAACAAGTACGGCCGACGCTCCAAATTCGGTATGAAAGGTGAGTCCGTGCAGCTAGTTGGACGGGGGGACGGAGAAGCCCCAAAAAGCCGCTCTTGTTGCTTTGCCTTTCTGGCTGATGTTTCTCGGTGTGGAATCAATTCCGCTTGTAAATCTTCCCAGGCCTTGTTGAGCTGAAAATCGTTCACGAGTGACAACTGAAGCAGTCCCACGTTTTAGTGCAGGTTAAATAAGCCGATACTTCATTTTAGCTATATTTCCTGCATGGAGTCATTTGGAAAAAAGTGATGCTTCCCTGCAGTAGGAAGAAAGTGTATTAGGTAGATTTTTCTTGCTTTTCTCTTTTTTTTTTGCTTGTACACAAAGTGAAATAACTCAATTTTTCTGGAGAGGAGATGCAAAGTGATTGCTCAAGTCTTTCATTTTGTGTTTTCTGCGTCTCACATTAACACGGCTTCTAAGTAGAGATGCGCTGATCAGAGTTTTAGGCCTCTGGTTTTTGTAAAGCTGGCAGATGTTCATTTTCCCCACTGAGTTGAAAGCATGTATGAGGGAAGTATTCACATTATTTTTAGACTTTCTGCCATTATGGCTCAAAAATCATTTAAAAGTTACAGTATGTCACTTTTATGGAAAATGTTTTTTTACATATTTGTTAAAATTACCATAATGTCATGACAAAAATCTGTTGGTTAAATGAGTTGCTCTGCCTTTTCCCAGTGCTCCAAGTACTAACTCCAGAAATACACCGCTCAGTTAGAATCGACCAATCAGAACCAGCAGGAGGGTCTTTGCGCTGTCAATCACTCTCGTTCTCAACCCCACTTCACTCCCTTCCTCTCTGCTACGCTTGAGCTGGTTCATCACAGCATAGCCTGCCACAAATGCTAAAGCTAGTTAGGTACTTATTGTTTCTGAAACAGTTTTTCCATACATGAGACCTTTGAAATGGTTTTCAAAACTTATGACAGAGATTGAAAACTTAAAAGGTTAAAACAGAGAATTTGTCCTGTAGTCACAACTCTCTCTCTCGTACTTGATCTCTTGTAATGCAAAATCATCACTATGCTTAAAGGAAAAAAATGTTAAAATGGCTAACTTTTAATTTTCACTTAGTCACAGTAGTATTATTGCTATGACTTGACGGGGCTTAGGTATAGCACATTCACTGACCTGAAAATGATGCTTTTCTTTCCTTTTTTTTTGTTGAGTTTTCATCAAGCATCATTTGATTCCGGTCAACAGCTGATTCACTCGACTCATCTCCGCTTCTCATGCTTCCGGAAACGCTGGGTCTACTTTGCTCTGTCGATCACGTCGAGTATCCGCTTCAGGCCGGCTCCAGATGTTGCTTATCTCCTGGCTGTTGGTGTTTTGACAGACGGAAGTGGCTGTTGTTGGTCTGATCTCGGAGCGGATCGGGGGGCAGAGGCGAGACGGGAGTTCGGCTCCCGTTGGTTCGTTTCTCATCAGACTGAGAAGAAGAGTCGACGGCGCGCGGTCGCGTTTGATTTGACGAGCGGCTCCGTTTGTACGTCGCCGTGAGTTCGCTTTAACGCAACCAACCCTCTTGCTCGTTTGTCGTTTTAAGTACGTCGTGATTTCTGCCGTCTCAAAGATGCTGATGAATATTAACGCGGCACTCTGACCCTCAAACATCCCCTCTTCTTCGTTAAATGCATAAAGTACGGCGCCGAACCAGAAGAGCGACTGCCACCTGTTAATTACCTATTTTAGAGGATTAAAGATTATTTACCTCAGTAAACATCTCTGCTGTAATATTTTGAAGGGTGGCAATTAATGCAGAGGCCTAAAGCCGGCTCTAATCAAGGACAAGCCTTAATGAGGTTTCACACGCTGTTTGTTGTGTCACATTAATTTTTTAGCTGTGTTAGCAAATATGGATCAAAAGCCTTAATACTTCATGAACTTTGAAATGCTTTTCAAAACTTTCTTTTAAAGATACAAATCTGATTCTAATGCATTCAGCTCTGATACCCATAAACACAATCCGATGCTGCAAACTGTCTAAATTTGAAACAGGTTAAGTTTATCAAAAACATCCTAAGCTTCCAATATAGAGCTGAGTTTAGTCTATTATCTAAAAATGGAAAAAGTATCACTCTACGAACTAATAATGCTAATTAAAAGTAACAAAATAAATTAAAAAACAACTGCATTACTATTTCAGATGGTTTTAATTAATCTTTAGAGTGTGTTTTTTATTAAGTTAAATATTGTTTAATTTCAATTTAGTTTTTATTAGTTACAGTAGTTTAGCTTTGTGATACTTTGGTTAATTTTCAGTTGCAGCATTCAAAAAGCTCAAAGTGTTGTGATTATTTATACATCGATTGGGTAATGAATATTCATCAGAAGATACATTTTCATTTATTACATTTATTCAATTATTGTTGAACAATCAACAAAACTTTGCTGCCGCCATTTTGTGGCTAGCATAAGTGGAGGTCTTAATTTAGCCACTGTTGACTTAAAGGCTAATAAATAGATTCAAAACCATGAAAATGAAGGAGATCACATCTGTACTTCCACTATGTTTCACTTAGGTTCATAATCATACAATATAGTTCCAGTTAGTCGTAGTTTTTCCCCATTAATTACCGTTTTTAATTATTTCAGTTAAATTATTTTCTCAATTATAAACTTTGTCAGTTTTAGTTAATCCTGATCTGGAGGAGCTGCAGCGATGCACAGCTCAGGTGTGTGACTGTTGACGGAAAAATATTTTACCCCACCTTAGTAGGAAAGGCAATTTACCGCTGGATCACTAAACAGGATAACTCTGTCCTGTGTAAAGTTTTCCATAAATCACAAAGGGAACACAGAAACATGATGAGGGCTTCAATACAAAGAGCCGAATAGAGCAGAATCTTTATTGAAACATTGTTTTAATTTGGAGAATTGGCCCAAAATGTCTCATTTAATAATATACTACAAATAATTACTTATGCTACTTATATTCACCCTTTATTAAAAAATGTACTGAAAAGCAAAATGGAGACAGACGACATCAAATTGACCACTGAGCGGCATTCAACATGGGAATAGCTGGAGGGTAAAAACTGTTTCTCTGCAGTTTTCGTGTTAGAAAACTAAAGACACTTTAAATGCACCACTGTCATGATGGTGAATATGTCAACCTGATGAGAAGTGAAGCTGTTCAAAGCTAAATGAAAGACGACAAACAGAAGACGCAAAAAATTTTAGACTTTGCCTTCACTACTTATACATATCCAGAGTTACGATAGAATGCTTTAAATAAAAGCATTTTTACGTGTTAGTGTGGCCTAGTCAAAGTCCAGATATAACTCTAACTGAGGGAGGCTTGCAGATTGATGTGACCCATTTCTCTCCATCCAGTCCAACGGAGCTTGAGCTATTTTGCAAAGAATAATAAGGAAAAATCTCGTTCTCTGAGATGAACACCTGAAACTATCCGAACCTCCAGACAATTTCACACATTATAGACAAGACGGGGCTGAATACTAATGCAAGTCACACTTTTCAGATATATGTTTTTTTAAATTACTGGGATAATTTTTGATCTTAAGCATTACTCACTGCGTTGTGTTGGCATATCGCACAAACACCCGATAAAAAACATTGACGTTTGTGGCTGAAACACAAGAAAACCGCAAAAAAGCTCAAGGTGTGTGAATACCTTGCATTATTTAAAACAAAATGAACCCCGAATCAGGAGCAGGAAAAAAAAATACATAAATCAGCAAGCAACAGTGACAAGGAAGAGAACACACACACGACTCGAGCAGCTGATTGAAGGCGCTGAGACTTGGCGTTTCCGTAAATGAGATCTGCTTGCTAATGATGCGCCCGCTGCACCCTAACTTTGTCATTTCTCTTTTATTCAAGTACCTTTATTCAGTTCATGTAACTGGATTTTGCACAGCAGAGGAGTTTATTTACATCCACCCACGGCCGTGAGTCGGTGTGTGTGTGTGTGTGTGTGTGTGATTTAGTTCAGCATCTAGTCTACGCAGCTTCAGAGAATCAATATGAATCTGGCTGTAAAACTCAGTCTGTCAGGAATCTGTGTTGCTGCACTTATTTATTTATTTTGTTATACTTGCTATCTAAATCGAAGGTGATGTACTGCCTCACATCTGCAGCAGCCCTCCTGGCATGTGGGAATTCTCAGAGCAACGGCCAGCAGCACTTTGCAACGGGGCGGCATCATGGATAGGTCCAGACTTTATCTGGAAACCTCTGAGCGCCATAGGATTTTTTTCTTTAAATGCCAGTATAAGCCTTTTTCTCAAACCACTGCTCATCCAGCACTGCTTCATAAGATATGGTGAAGGGGCAGTATTATGTGTTTTACCTGGTGCCATTTTATAGCACAACAAAATGACCACTACCTTTAGTTGTTACAAAAATGCTTTAAATATCAAATTGTCACCTTCCTAAACAATGGCAAAATAATAATTTTTCTTTTGACAGACATCTCTTAGAAAGAAATGGGTGTCGATTATTATTATTTTATTTTTTTTTCAGCATTACTTTTGGCAAAAAAGTTATTTTAGGAAGCTGACGAAATATGACTTAAAATAAATTTGACTTCCTAATTTAGCGCTCCACCCTCAGAAACATAGCTCATCTTTTAATATTATATAATATTTTAAGAAAATGGCAGATTTGACTTTATCATAATCTAATGAGTCATCAATGTCCATGTGTACGTCGGCACCTCTGTCTCTGCCAGTGAGTAAGGGTGTCGGACTAAAAACCCAATCTGATTTCTGCCACCGATGAGCTGTAGCCATATGTTCAAAAAATGTTCAATATCACCATAACTTCTCCAATCTGCCCCCCAGAACCGAATAGCAGATGAAGTAGATGGATTAGGACTAGTTGACATTGCCTCAGCCTGGGCCTGTTGAGCAGAGGTAGAAGGCTGATCATCAGCAACTAAAAGATCAGAACCAGCTGCAGGAGAATTTGATTGGGATCATAGTTGCATCTCCAGTATTTAAATGCCCTTATGTGTCATTTCAGATCAGGTCAGTCTGTCTTATGTGAGTTATGTCTTAGGATTTAGTATTTTGCGTTGACCTCTTTTATTGCCGTGCCTGTCTAATCGTTATATTAATCATTGTTCATACTTTGGGGTAAATAAAATCCCACTTTTTTTAAATTCAACACCCGTGTTCTCCATTTTGTACTGTTTAGTCCCAGACAATCTCTTTAACCTTTTTACTGTAATGCAGAAGCTCAGAAACGTAAGGAGGAGCTTCGTCCTTGAAGGCGGAGCTAGGTCCAACCAGGCGTTTTGGCCTGCTGAATGGTTGCCATGGGAGATTAAAGGATTTCTCAAACATGTATGAAAGGATGAAGGCAACTACCTAGGTACATTTTTGATGAGGGAATGACATAACATGATGGGTAGCTAAAAAATACTGCTCCTTTAAGAGAACCAGCCCCTTTCATCAGAGAGAATCTGAGCATTCTCAGTGGAAAGACATTTGCTTCGTGATGAATCTGTTTCTCTAAGGTAGTTAGGACTTTGCTGCCTTGTTCAACGTAATGAATAGTTTTCTAAGTGACTGTAATGATGCAGGGAGAAGCAGCACCTTGAAGCGTGACTCATCTAAGCCGGAAGAACAAGCCACTTTCTTTTTTTCCTTCTTTTTTTTCTTTTGCATGAATATTGAATAATTTTCAGAGTGCTTTCACTCTTTAGTATAAAAATAAAAAAAGAGAGAGATAAAAATCCAATATCTCCGTACAGCACTGCTTCCATATTGTTCACCTTTAAAGTGCAATGTTTTGGTAAACAGGTTGCAAATCAATGGTAATAGCTCCGCGGTTCATACTGTTCCTTCCAGTTGCCGTTTCGACGCCGGTCCGGGGCTTTTTGGCTCTAATAGAGATGCCGCCGTCTTCTGCTGCCACCGAGAAAAGATTGAGGGGAGCGAATGACCTAAAAAGTCTCTTTCAGGACCCCACACCGCTCTGAACAAAGGCCTGATTTGTCCACCGTGTGTGTTTTCTCCTTCCACTCTTGTTCTGGAGAATCAGCTGGGAGGCTTGAAAAAGTCATTACCTTTGGATGGAGCCATAATGGATTTTCGCTCCACTAAATCACCGTGGCTATTTTGGTTGTTGGAGTTTGATCACCGACCGTTTCTGGCCCTCCAATAAAAAAAAAGAAAAAAAAAGTCTCTCTTTTTTTTTTCTTTCCCTTCTTTTTTATGCGGCTGTATATAAAAGTGTGTGAGTGGATGTGAGGGGAATTGGGTTTATTTTCTGGAGCTCCACCTGCTTTGCTTTTTGTAGATCCCTTGTGGTTTTTATGAATGATACTTTAAGCTAAATGAGCGCATCTACTCAGACTGCAGATAAGCCGCTCTGCTAATCGATATTGTGTCGCCTCGCCTCCTGGCTAAAACGCCCTGCAGTCAAAGCATCAGACTCATCTTTCAAATGATGATTCACACCAGTGGGCTTTGAAGTGCCTTTTTCCATGGATTTTTGTCAGCAGGGAATCAATAATGCTTCTTTAGAAGAAGACATGTCAGTAATAAGCATTGTTCTCCCTATCATTTTTTTTTTCCTTAATAGTCTCTTGGAAAATTACCTCACCGCTGTTGCTGGAAGTGTGGCTAATATTTGTCGCACTGTATCCCGAGGCTCTGTCTTTTCGTCCTTTATTTGCTAAAGTGATAAAGGC
This sequence comes from Brachyrhaphis roseni, assembly GCA_903066815.1. Lineage (NCBI taxonomy): Eukaryota > Metazoa > Chordata > Actinopteri > Cyprinodontiformes > Poeciliidae > Brachyrhaphis > Brachyrhaphis roseni. Next base: position 176,611 of record CAEFZY010020867.1, on the reverse strand, counting down.
TGGACTTTGAGGAAAATGCAGACGTACTGATCATCAAAATTTTGTGGCAGATTTCTGATCACTGATTTGATGTTGACGTGCAGATTTTTAGTGGATTTGAGTTTGTCTTCGATCTGCAAAAAGCCTCAGTAGCTGTTAGTGCTATTAAAGCATGTTTTTTTTTAAGAGTATTTTTACAAAAGCAAATCTGTAACGTTATTTAGTTGGTTTTATTTACGAGCAAAGTGGAATTGTTTCTCCAATTTTGCTGTTAAGTTTTAATAGGATCAGCAGTCGACTGCTGTAGCTTTAAGCAAATCAATCTAAGATGCATTGTTTCTACTCTTTGTTTAAGCACAAAAGAAATGGAGTTTCCTGTTGTGGCAGACTGAGTTTTTATTTCTAGAAGCTTCCTATACCTTCTTAAACACCATAGTGCTACTGAATATAGCAAATAACTGTTTTCTCACAGTCACACCTTCTGTACTAAAGGCTGTGGTTGTCGTAGTGTTTGGTACGTTGCGTTCGTTAAACATTGTTAGGTTTTCAACGACCAATCACTGGCCGAAGCATTTTTCTGGGCTTCTCTGCTAAAAGTTCCTTATTGACTGTAACAGCATGAAGCTTTGAAAACTAACTGCAGTAAAAAAAAAAGGTTTGTTTTGTTTTTTTGAAACTTGGCGAGTTTTTTGGTTTTTTATATAAATGAACTGATTTAAAGACAGTTATCCCAGATCTTGACCAAACATATGCAGGCCTTTGAATTTGAGGAGAGTTACAAAAGAATTTCTAAAAATACATTTTATCGCCACGTTTTCTGGCATTTATCAAATAGAATACATTTTGGTGATTCTGACTGAGCTAAAACGGGAAACATTTGCTCAGATTTACCTACAGACAACAACCAAAATAATCTTTACCAAATTAATACCTGGCATCGACAGTGCTTATCTTCTATTCCACTCTAATTCCATTCAAATTCCAAAATACTTTATTGATCCCAGCGGCAAATTCAATGACACTATGAAGGTACTTTTTTGAAATTGGAAAAAAAAAAAAAAAAAGAATAAATTATAGTGATTTTTATCATTGTGCTACTTCTGAATTATGCATATGAAGACAACCCTGAGCTAATTCTAACGGTCCCAGTGGCTTTGAGCGTCCCCTGCACATTGAGCTGCGCTCTGTGCGGCTCATCTCCATGAGCTGCTGGGAGCTGATGAGTGTTTACATGAGCAGCAGATGATGCAGCTGCTATTTCTGGCTGCTTTTTAACATGGCATTTTGACTGGAAAGGCAGTGTACACCGAGCACACAAACAAACAAACAAACAGGCACGTCAGGCGGACGTGACAGATGATGGGAAGGGGGAGGAGAGTAGTTACCTAAAGAATGATGGTTCCTAAACCGGGAAACTGTCTCCTTTTGCTTCGTTTACCTAATAAATCACGTCGCAAAAAGACCTGATGTACTTTTTTTTTCTACTGTGCTGAAAGTATTTTTTTCTCCATTCTAACAACACTTTTAAATTCTAGCTCATTAGTTAGACTATTTACTAGAAAATAATTTTTTGTTTACAAGCTGATTAGGCCAAGTTGCGAATGGTTGGCAGTGACATCATCAGTATTCGTATTGTGGTATTTATTGATGACGACACATGTACTGATATGCCAGGCTTCGACATAGGAAGTGGACTGATCACAGTTTTCTGGGCAATCGCCAATATTTGAAAAGCCTGAGCTGCTGGTTTGGATTTTTTTATTGTTGTGTTTTTTAGGAATCAGTCAGCCGTATCTTGCAGCAGAGGAAAGGGAGACTGTGGCTTATTTCCAGAACTTCGCCACCTTAGATGAGATCGATGCATCAGATCGCTTTCATATGGAAACATCATGTACCCAGAATTGAAAAAATTGCTTCTAATCGATGGGTGCAACCCCTACAATACTTCTCACGCTCTTATAGACCCCATAATTCAATGATAGTGTTGGTGTTTCAGGCTTGCAGACATCAGGTTTGTTTTCATAAAAAGTCATAATTCTTATAGTCATAAATCTTTACCCTGATAACTATATTACAACAGACAAAAAAGGATTCGGTAGATCAGGCTTTTTAACAATCACTAATTGACAATTGCAGTCAGTACACCACTAGTGTGAACTGGCCCATCAACTCATTCGTGTTTGTTTTTTATTATTAAAAGCAAACTCCTGCCTCTAGCTCTTTTTCTGTGGCCCTTCTTAGGTCATCAGCATTCGCTTTTAAATATGGAAAGGTAAGTGCTGCTGATAAGAATGAGGGAAAAACTTCCCCTAATGTACAAAAATATATGCAGTCGCTGGAGGCGGATGTCTGTTTCGAAGAACTCTTGATGCAAACCAATTCAGAAAACGATTTCTCCAAAGCTCGTCTGACTCGGCGTCACATGAGTCATCATGTTTGTAGCCTGAGTTGACAAACAGAACGTCACGTGACTTCTCAGAAATGCTGTTTCCTATAACTGTTGGTTACCAAAATCAGAGTTTTCTGCCTCTAATAAGTCCTTCTGTTTATTGCTCGACTTTTTGTTTCCGGTTTCTGTTTCTGCTTGTCCTGCATTGCCTCCCCCACCTTCGTCAAGGTCAGATAAAGTGGAGTTCGAACACCTTGGCAGTGCGCCACACACGGGAGGCATCGTGTGCACACGCTCTTCCCATTTAATCAGATTTAGCCGCAGCCATTTAGTTATTATTGCGACCGAAAGCAGACAGACGACGTCCTCAAGCTGCATGTTGTCGAAGGCAAAAATAGCTTTTTTTCTGGACATTTGATTAATCATTCCAAACAATTTTGATGCTCAGTTCCGATGTTGCATTGCAGACACGCAGACGGACAGGTGGATAAATCTCAGACATGCCCTGCAGCTCGGCGCTGCACACACATAGTATCCACACACAGCCTCTACCCTGCAGCAGTCTGCCAGCCTCTGTGATCTAGATGTGACTGTCAGGCCGACTTACCCTCTTCTCCGCTACATTACCTTAACCAGGCTTGGGGATAATCAGCCAACACACACACACACACCCCCACACACACACATTTACAGGTCTACACCCACACATGCGCGCGCCGCAGCATTTCCCCGCATCACTGCCTCGCTCGGCCTCCAGTGGCCGGGGCGAGCTCCGCCGCTAAGCCGTGAGACGTGTCCGTCCGCAGAGAGCCCCCCCCTCTCCTGCCATATGTCTGAGCAAATGTCAAACAAGCTGCCGGCTGGAAAAAGAAAAAAAAACTTTCGGTCATAAACTCCACAAAATACCTGAATTAAAAGAGTTAGAAAAGAACTATACGTTTCATCAAACAGCGTTTCAACTAACATGGCTGAAGAAGAAGAAAAAACAACCGTGAAATTCTTTCAAACGCATTGAAACTGAACTTGTGATCTGCTTGTTTTTTTTAATTAGGATTTTCAGCTCCTTATTTATGCGCTTTTATTCAAGAGTTATTGGAGTTTGTAAAGTTTTAGCTTTCATTTTCGACAGAGGCGTGGGTTAGTGTTCGCTGGTTTTATTTATTTATTCATTTTTTTCAGAAGCGTTTCTTATCTTATCCTCAGCAGGGATTTTTCACAGCAGAATCATGTCGAGGTTTTTTTTTGTTTTTGTTTTTTTTTTCCGTACGAGCGACGGGCTTTTATATAATCCACATGAAGAAATTTCCTTTGGAGTCTCAAAAACTTTAAACGGTGTTACAGACCACCGATGATGGATTCCCGAAAAGTTTTTGTGAGTCGACTGTGACAGTAATTGTTGCTTGAAGAGTCTGAAATACTCTTGACATTTCAAATGCTACTGAGATCAGCTGGAAATATTCTGTGACTTATGGGATTTTATTTTTAACACAATATAACGTTTTCATGGGTTTATAGAATTACATCGTTCTACAGGTAAAACAGTTCTGTCCTATTTACTGTACCAAACCTCATTCATATTGCAATAATATGTAATATTGCAAGAATAAAGTCATAATATTAAGACTATTTGTCATAATATTGTGACTTTAATATTAGACTTTATCTCATATTTCAAATTAGTTTTCATATTATTCTGACTTTGATGCATTTTAACTTTATCCTCGTCTTATGACTTCATTCTAATATTTCGACTTAATTCATTTTCAACTTTATTCCTGTAATTATTTCTTTTCATGTAATTATGACATTATTCTCATATTCAACTTTTCTTCTTGTAATATTATGACTTTCTCATATTATAACTTATATTCTTATATTTTGACTTAATTTACTTTGACTTTTTTATCGTAATCTTATGACTTTATTTTCTTATTACATCCTTACACAACTTTATTCACTTAATTTTCTGACTCTATGTCAGATGTCAAAATTAAGAGACAAAATTCTCTTAATTTTATTTTGTCTTAGTACATGCCTAATAGTTATGCTATTCACATATTGTTAGTTTTAAAATAAACCGAACGTTTGGACTTTGCACCAAAGTTACAACTCAATTTCACAGTTTCAACCAAAACCACCTCGGCTATCTAACGATTTCCCTCTTTGCTTAAAATCTCCACTGAGTTCTCTGAAACCCAGACCGCTCATCGCGTCGTCTTTAAAACGAGCAGGAAAAAAAAAACAAAGTAGAGGACAAACACGCTCGCCGCCGACTTGTGCCGTTTTGCTCCACTAACAGTGTTTACCCTTTTGCTCGGTTGCTGCAGCACTGTCATCCTAATTGGCTGTAATTCATTCTCCTGAACGCGTGCAACAGACGGCCGCTGCCCGACAGCGGCAACAGGGCCGCCGGGAAGCGCCGCCTGCTCTGCCTTCCCCCCGCCGCCGCCGCCGTCGCAGCCGCAGCCGCCGCCGCAGCCGCCGCCGCAGCCACTCTCCACACACGAAGAAGGAAGCTTTTAGAAAGCAAACTTTATCTCTCCGTTGTCTCTGTCATCACTCTGTGTTGTTTCTTTTTCTGTGTTTTGTTTCGTTTTTTTCAAACCACTTCCATCTCTGATGCATCAGGCCACAGACCGCCAGGGCTTTTAGTTAAACCCTGAAAGGATTCAGATGCAGCCCGCAACCCTTCATGGTTTTCTTTTTTTTTTTTTTTTCCTCGTCTATTTGGAGATTGTGTCGGAAGCAAAACAGCAAGAAAAAAAATAGAGAAAATGGGGGACTGTTTACTAATTTATTGCATTCAAAGTTGCATGAGAGGCATCCCAAGGAGTTTGGCGGCTGCGCCATCTGTCCCTAAATGTGTGTAGAGTGCTGGCGTGACCTGGAGTTGCTGCTGTGGATGTTGTTTTCCCTGTACATCGTTTTATTTTATTTCGGGCATTCAGCACTAGACTGCTAATAGCTCGGTGTTTTGTGTTCTTCCTGTGGAGATGTGCACAGGTCCGTTGCTCCCGCAGAAAGGCCAAGGCTGCAGAGTGCACTTGTTGAGAGCACTTTAACCGAGTATTTGGAAGCTTCTCTCCTTCTAAATCTCACCCATCGATAGTTCAGAAAACAACCTGAGTCCTTCGGAGTTTACCAGTAGCTTAATATAGCGTTTTTCTAAATGTCAGAATAAGGCCAAAATGCCAGTGGGGGCGTTGAGAGGTGGGGTTTGTGAATCGCTTCACCTTTGCGGCGCTATCCTCAAGCGGGACGCCTCGGAAAAGAGCAGATTTGTGTCTTCTGAACTGCTCTAATATTCTTTTTAAATAATCTGCTGTGCTTTACGTGCATCACAGTGGATTTATTTGCAGATATATGTTCTTATGTGAGTGGTGTTATGTCAAGTCAACATTTTTGAGCTTTATATCAAGTTACAATGTTGTTCCCTCATCAAAAACATACATAGTGTTGCTTTAAATCCACCTCACTGTGCTCGCTTTCCCATGCTACTTCTTCAGACTAGCCAGCAGCAATTAGCAAACACCTATTGGAACTGCGCATCTGTTGAGCTCATCATAGAAACTACTTCTCAATCCAACGCTCTGAAGAATGTTTGGAAACGGCATAATGAGAAGCACTGTTGTGATGACTTCCTGAAGGCAAAGTGTCAGAGTGAATATGTAGGTTCTCTGGCTAAGTATTTCTCTAACTTTTTATAAAGACATGTCTCTAGAAAGTTTGCAATTGGCAAACACCTGGTGGAACTGTGCATCTGATGAGGTCATTATAGGATCTACTTCTCAGTGCAACGTTGGCAAAGCATTTAATAGAGGAGCCATGTTGTGATGACTTCCTGAAGGAGGAGTTTCAGAAAGAGCAGGAGTTTCTTAAAGAGACAGAGGCCCAATTTCAAGGCGTTAAATTACAAAGGCGTTAAATGCACAGTGGAGCAGTTGGTAGCACTGTTACCTTGCAGCAAGAAGGTCCTGGGTTCGATTCCCGGCCCGGGGTCTTTCTGCACAGAGTTTGTATGTTCTCCCTGTGCATGCTGTGGGTTCTCTTCTGGTATGCCGGCTTCCTCCCACAGTCCAAAAAGACGACTGCCAGGTTCATTGAGCTCTCTCAATTCTCCTTAGGCTTGTGTGTGTGTGTGTGTGTGTGGGGGGGGTGTGTGTGTGTGTGTGTGCATGGTTGTTGGTCCTGTCTGTCTCTGTGTTGCCCTATGACCTGACCAGGGTGACCCTGGAAATAGACACCAGCTCCCCAGGCAACATAAACGTGTATGTTAATGGATGAGATGGATAAATTACAAAGTTACATTTCTTTTAAGTTATATTTGATATGTAGAATACTTATAACAACTAAAAGTGACAGTTACTTGTGCTTTAAAAGGGCTCCAAGTGGCTGGAAAATGCCTAATAGCGCCCCTTTAGGTAAAGCTGAGGTTTAGGAATCCTAAACTCTGTCCCAGTTGGCTAGAATTGCTTTCCATTTCAGAAGTAGAAAGGCACACTGATGGACTCAGCCTGTAATGCTACCTTTAGTACTCAAATAAGACTCACAATGAGTACACCATTTGAAAATTTGCGCTGCTTGACATAACTTTGTACCATAAAGGACAAATAATTCTCAGTTTGATTTCCTCTCCCATTTTTCTGCCTGTACGCATAAACGAGCATCTTATCTGACATTTTCCGTTGGCTGTTGTTTTTGTTTCCTAGAGACTCTTAACATAAGCTTCCTCCTGCAAGCGATCATATTTATTCCTGCCGTAAACTTTAATTCAACCTCCCATCCATAAAGCCCATCCCTGTTCCTGGAGGACTCCGCTAATGATTGCTGCGCTCATTCCGCCTGCAGTTTGCATTATGCCTCGAAATGGACTCGTTCTATAGCGTTGATGCGCCTTCTCCTCAGTTAATGAACATTAAGGGACCCCCTCTCACCAGGCGACCCTGATGCACACGCCGAGTCAGCTCGGCTTTTTTCACGTATTGTAATTCGCCTCCGACGGTTCCCCCCGTTGTCTCCACCGCGTCAGCATAAAAGGAGTTATAAATGCCGCCTGCTTTATTATGATCAAACAAGCAAGTGAAAGTGAAGGTGTGGGTAAAAAAAAAGGAAAGAAAAGAAAAGAAAAAGCTTCTTTTTTCTTTCGTTCTTTGGGGGAAGCATGTTGGTACGAGTCCAGCCGGCTTTTCAACGTGTGGAGGTTGCTTTTCCTCCTGTACCCCAAGAGAGAACTCAAAGGTGGGAAGGTAATTTTCAAGGATGAAATTCTTGCTTAATTCTTTTAATCACAAATCCTAAAAAAAAAAAAAGGAGAAGCGAGCTGTGAGGGGATTTCAGCTCCTATTCGAACCGCAGCTTAATTTAGTGTGATTTGTGTTTTTGCCGTCAGCCCAGGAAACAGCTCGCTGTTATGTAACTGCCAAATGTGGGACGGCGCACGCAGACTCCCACGCCGGACCGGATCAGATTCGTTTTGTATTGACAAATATGAAAAAGCAATTCTCGCAGTGGATTGTATTCGTCTGCTGCACCAAAGATGATGTGCAGAAATTGCATCCGGCTTTTCTATTTTTTGTACAATTTTCTTGTTGCGCTGCATTTGTAATGATGAACGTATTTACTGAGAAAATATTCAGCCCTAATCACTTGATTAGGTATTCTTTTTATATACTAAGCAGCTATTTATTGCTTCGATGGAGCTACAATGTTCTAAACATACATGTTGTTCTCTAAATGTAAGAGGTGCTACACTATTTAACCATCTCAGTTTTCTCTAACGTTAAAAATAGAGTTAAAAAAACACATCTTTTCTGTTTTAGATTTGACTTTCAGGCAAATAAACCTCTGTAAGATCTTTTAAAATGGTCAAGATCAATACTTTATCCCCCTTTATTATTAGTATTTTTATTTTTTTTAATATTCCTTTTGCGTTTCTGCCTTGTTAATCATTTTCCATCCTTGAAATTTACAGGATATTTATGTAGCAAGCAGTGATGTCAGTAATGAGTTAAGTATTAATCAGGGTCTAATTTGACCCATTTCCAGTCCAATCAGATCAAAATTGAGTCACAATATTTTTATTGTCATGTTTGTAAATTCTCCAATTTTGAAAATCGACTGATATTTTAAAAATGTTGCCCTGAATATGGGTGTAATATTACATCCAGATGATGATATATATTCATAACAAGATGACATAAGATATGACTGATGTCTTCCTCTGTTTTTAGACGGTCATTTCAAAGCTTCAGGTTGTTTTGAAACAACATTGCATCTTTTCCATAAGTATTACTTTAGCTACCTCAGCTCGACATTCCCGCACAGCCTCCTAGTGCCGTGATCATTTTAATTTATTTTTTTTCAGTCTCGCTACTTTACATTCGACCGGTCTTCGTTTCAGATGTCGGAGTGCCTTGCACTTCTGCAAGAAACAAAATGACTTTTGTCATTTTCACAATAATCCCAACTTTTCCACTTTACTAATGCTACTCAGTCAGCAACGTTCTTTTCGAAACTTAGCACTTTAGCACCAGGGGAGATGGTTTGAAGTACCACTATACTCAGAGCTACTCAGGCCTTTCATAAACCGTACAGGCACATTATATCCTACTGCAAAATGAATCAGAACTGATTTCTGACAGGAAAAAAAGGAAGATTTTCAATTACAGTCGTATTTTTCATCTGCTATACATGGAGCCTTACAGAATACATATTATTAAAACTCCGGGCAAAATGGGGAAAATTTATAGAGATTATTTTTCCTTGGGTTCACGCCACAAACATTACAGTAAAATCATACATTAACAAACTTTATGAAAGAAAACATAATACCTGAAGACACAAACAAAATCAAAACACAGAATTCACATCAGCCACTTCAAGAAATTTAACATTTTGTAAACATTACAAAAGGACGAACAAACAATCCTAAAATCAAGTAAACACAATTACAATCTTCACTACAAGTACAAATCCACCCAGTCTGTCAATGCAATACTATTTCATTATTGATTATAGATTCTATTTTTTCTTTTTATTTTTTTTATGTTCTTTGTAAAATTTACATGATCAGCAATTAACATAATTACAGAAGGAAACATGTTCCAGGAAGAAGTGCAGAATTATTCCCTTTTATTCTGAAATACATTAATCAAATAATCAGCATCCACCGCCGTGCAGTTTAGCCTCAGTGTGAATTAATAATTCTGTGCTTTCCTTTATCTCTTTTAGCTAGTTAGGGTAAGCTAAACCTAAAGGAAATGACATATTAGGAAATGCAAATGAAAGCAAGGGTTAAAGGATATGACACACTAGGGAACGCCCTCTTTAGCTTAGACAGAGGCTAACAAAGGAAGTTACCAACTGTTGCTTGTTGCCGTTTTGTCCTGCTGGCTCCTGAAGGTAGCGTGTGAAATGGACCAGCTGTATTTTGGTATCAATAAATGGAATTCATGAATTCGACTCAATGACTCTTCTCCAACCTCATACTTGAAGAACTTAGCATGGAGAGCGGATAATTCTCCACAACATGAAACAGTCAGCATGGCGCTGTGCGCTCTGTAATGGAACCTTTGTGTTACTCTGTGGCACAAAAGTCCAGTAACACACAATGTCGTAGGGTTGTGAATTCTTCAGCAGGGCTTTTTGGATCAAAAAGTGACTAATTGTGTAACTGTGCAATTCCGACCCAGTGTAAGTTAAGAAGTTAACCGTGCAAAATCCTTTTACTTCTATGTGCATTTTGTTTTCAATTCAGTGCCTCTGTTAAGAATTAAAGAGCTGATTCTTGCAGAATCATAAGTTATTTACAAAGCGTTTTAACCCTTCAGCTAGTCTCCAGCAGGGTTGGAAGTAGCAAAGAGAGCCTCTAAAAGGGTTGGGAGTTTCTTATGGGAAAATAACAGTGACAGCAGCGATGCGCTGCATAATATGGAGGTTTTGTGGCTGTATTGTTATTGTGGCTGATCCTACTAGAGATGCACTCGTCTAGAACGTTCATCAGAGAGCAGGAGATAAACATAATGTCTGTGTTACGATTTGCAATCAAAGCCATCAACTGAACAGTCGCTGCGCTTTTTAGAGCCCCACTAGTTAATATTCATTATTTCTGAACTGAAATCTCTGAAAAGTCATCTATAAAAATCAGAGATGCTTCAATCAGGCTTTTCCTGGCCGAGAGTGATTTCCAGTTTTCTTCAAGGACTGATTTCACAATTCCTTTTTTAAATTTTTTTTTCTTATTTCAAGCACTACCATGAAGAAAATATGAAAACGTGAAATGAACTCCTTGGAGTGCTGCTTTTAAAGGCAACAGAAAATGAAGTAATGACAGGATCGTCTCTCTGACTCAAAAAAGAAGAAATTACAGTACGCACTTATTTCTTTGTGGCTTCAACATGATGGGCATTCCTAATTTTGATCAATTTAAACATGTAGTTTTCATTACTTTACTGATCAGAGGAAATCAAAGAATGGTTGTCATCTTTTGATTAGTGCATCTCTACTCAATTTAACAAAGATTCCTGTGTGGTTGTGTTTGCCACATTTAAAACAACCGAGACCTTAACACACATGCATCAAAATCACCTTTTCTTGAATTCACACGATGACACAAAAAGTGAAGATGCCAGAAGAAGTAATGCCACAGCTTTCCTAGTAAGTTTCTGCACAATAAGTACGGCTTCGAAGTTTGAGGATAAATCAAATGGAAGGAAAATTTACATACAACAAATGTGACTGTGAGGAAAGTAGAGTAAAATAAGCTGCTTGTTTTTGTTTAAACTGAAACTTCTAACTAAATTACAATTAAAAAACACCAAAGAGTGCCTCTGCTGCTGACTCTATTAAAACATTTGAAAATTAGAAAAAGACTTTCAAATGAAGCTTTCAAAACATGTTAACATGCTGCTTGTTTTTCGTGATCTGAAGAGCTTGATTGTAAAAAGAAACTTTGGCTTTTAAAAATTTCCTGTCACCATATTATTGGCAAACCTGCTTTGTGTGATTTCCAGTCTGAGTCGTGGACGTTTAAAACAGAACCAAATATGTAGACATGAACACTAATAACTAGTCGAAATTGTATTAAGAGGAAGCAACTTCATACTGCGGCTTTGTGAACACACTGGCACTATTTATGGACGTCTTTTGTAAATTTACGATAACATTAAATTGCAAAAGTTTATTAGAAAAATACATTGAAACATTTTTCAATTTAAATTTGCAGTCTTGGACAATAATCACACACATACAGATAGGTCGACAGCAGCCTGCTCTTGTGTTTTGGTAGCTGTGTACAGAACTGTCCTCCGCATATTGTACTACAATATTTTGGCCAGGCTTTTAAAAAGGAATAATAATAATAATAAAAAAAAAACCCTGAGATGTTATCACTTCCAAAACAACGTGCTACTGTACAAATGGAAAGAACATTTGCTAATGTTTCTGAAACGTGTGCTGTTTTTGCTTCTTCTTCTTCTTCTTCTTCTTTCTTGCAGAGAAAAAAGCATTTTGTGTGTGTGTTATCGCCATCGATGCAAAGCCAGCATCCTCATCATCGCAGCGCAACTCCTCCAGACTCTCAGCCTTAGGTCATCACAGTTCCCCTTCCAATATATATGTATATATATAAATATAACACTGTCCTTGCATGAGCCATTTCTGCCATCTCCTCATATATCACCAAGCCCCATGTTTCCATCAGCTTCCCATCAGCTTGCAATAGCACACCTATGAGACGGGCTGAAACTCTTTTCTATTTTTTTTTTATTTTTACTTTTAATTTAATGGCCAGAGAACATGCCTACCCTGTTTCGCAAGGGTCGGTTAAAGCTGCAGCTCCGGAGAGTGATTGTTGTGTAATCACAACGGGGGGGAATTACTTATTTATAGAGGCGCGTACGGCTCACACACCGCCGCCGTCTCTCCGCTTTCCTCAGCCTTCAATTGCGTCTCCCTCCGCAGCCCGCCGCCCACCCTTCGTTTCCTCTCTAATGGAGTTAGTGAGCACCAAGGCTGGAACAATTAAAACGAAATTCATTTGAATGAATTAAAGAGCGGGGCGCTGCGGCAGCTGACACTTCTGAGGCAAGACGAATTATCCTGCATGGCTGCTTTACCAGCATTTTACAGTGGCCTTGTCCCACCTCATTAACCTGTGTATTAACCCGAGGAATAGCATTGTTAGTACACAGCGAGGCAAAATAGATGGAGGGGATATATGTATAAATGAGGAGGAGAACAATTACATCTATTTGTACTCCCCCCCTCCTCCTCTCTCTCTCTTCTTCTGCTGGTTGGGTTCATGAAGCCGGTAACAGTTGCACAAGGCGTTGAGTTGACTTTGTCGTTTTCTGCGCGTTCGTCGACGTTCCTCGAGGCGAAAAGGACGACGCGCGGGTTCTGCGGCCGGCTCCGTGACAGACTTCAGAGGCCGTTAAGGAAATGCCAAGGCCATCTGTGCCAGCTCTAAGAGGGTGTGAAATGAAGACGGAGAGTGTGTCACCCCGCGATGAGAGGTCATTACCGGCTCCTCAAAGGCAGCACATCATGTCAGTTTTACAGGTCACAGTCTCGTGGGCCGCCGCATTTCTTATCCGCATTGTCCCTGCGACATTTTAACACTTGGTAATGAGTCCTGAAGTGCCTGGAATGGAAATGAGTCCTGCGTCGGTGCCACAAGACCTGGAAGCGGTGGCTAAACGGTGGCTGGAGATGATGGGGTGCCGCCAGATGGCAGGGTGATGTCGCAGCTTGTAACCAGAGCAACAGATTACTGTTGTGCTGTACATCTCTGCAGATTGTCACCTCATAGTTTTAAAGGTGCGGTAAAGGCTTAAATCTTATGTAACGTTGACCTCTGTAGCTGCGTTTCCATTACAAATGTACGCAGACGTTTGTCAAATGACGGGAAAAAAAAAACACAGTTCCTCAAATGCGGCGTTTTCATTAAATAAGAAACTCACTTAAAATCACACGTGAATAAGCTTGCGCATGCAATGAGTCATCAAAAAAAAAGGTAGCGCACCATCGTCCTCCCCCTACTTCCTGTCTGCCTCTTCACGGTTTGCGCCAGCGGAAAATTCCGGTTGTTCACTTATGCGATTCCAAAAAAAAACAATTTTGGATACAGCTGAAAACCCCCCTCATGCCAGCACCAAAAGGTTTTATCGAAAAAGGATTTTTTATTTTTTTTTTTTAAATTGGCGTTTTCATTAAGCAAATTCATTTTCAAAATGTCAAATTGCGCAATTGTCTGATCAATGGTGACAGTGGAGATAGTGGTAGGAGTTCACTATCGCCGGTACGATTCCCGGTCCACCTGCCCTCATCGATTGTGTCCTTGAGCAAGACACTTTACCCGCCTTTCCTGCTGGTGTTGGTCAGAATGGCCGATGGCGCACAATGGCAGCCGTGCTCGTGTCAGACTGCCCCTAGTGGACAGGAGGTTGCCATCATCAGCGTGTGAATGTGCCTTATGAGGTTTTAATTTGATCTGTAAGGGGCATTATTAGTAAAATTGATTATTATTGTTGTTATGCAACTCGTGTGAAGCGAAATAAGTGTTCACACTGCAGTCTGGCAAAAACAAACCAATTTTAATACGACCATAAGAAAACACCTGATTGTAGTGGGAAACGTTTTTACTGGAAAACGAGATTTTGTCAAAACTTGCGTGTTTCCATTTGATGAATTTAGTTTCAGAATGTCAAATATCAATGTTGGGTTTTGCGCAGTTAACATTGTGCTGATCAATTTCCCTAAAAAAAATTAAATAAAATATTCCGTACATTCAGACTCACAAAAGCTGTGTATTATTCCTGGTTATCCCAGTGAGTTCTCAGTCTATACAGGATTCCTGTATATACAGCCACAGCTCTTTGGACATGTGTTCAAGCGTAAAACCCGTAGAAATATTACAGCTAAATCCCCATCAAATGTGGCACATTGCTCTGTTGGAGCTGTGTACCGCAGGGATTGTGTGATGCAGTAGCTGTTTTTTTATAATGTGGTGAATTTGAGCCTTTGTTTCTGTGTCAGGTCACGTCCTGTTGCTCCCATAAGTACACAGGAATGTTGGCTGTTTCAAATCGGCCTCAAATGCATTTGAGATGCACTCAATGGTAAAATCTCCTCTGTTGTTGCTCTAATTAATACTACATGTTGAAAATATGATTACTGATTTTTCATGCAAGAAAGAAAATTGCTCTAATTTAGGAATGGCATTAAACTTACTGATTGTTTGAGATGAGATAAAATAACAGAAAAAATTATTTTGTGCAAAAACAAGTTTCACATATTGACGCAATTTAATCACCAAGCATCAAAATTGGCCGTGTTTTACCCACTGAAAAAAAACATAACAGCAACATGTGTTCCTACTTGATATAAAGTTAAAGTGTTGAACCACTTTGTTCCATTGAAGTTTGTTTCTCCTGGGAGGAACATGGCCCAGGCAAAACAGTTTTATTCAATAAAACATAACATGCCACAGCCATCACATGAACAAAGTCATAAGACGTCAGACTAAAATAAAACCGGCCACATCAGTTTTTGTCCCTTTTGGCTGAAACTTCATTCATGAGACGCTTTTTGTTGCCACTTACATTCTGTGATACAAGTCTGAGGAAATCCTGACATTCCTTGGTGGATTTTCTGGTGCCTTTTGGACCATTGTCCACTTCTTCTCCAGCTTAATTTTTTTCAAGCGCCTTCGGATTTTTTCCCTGGGCTTTCATCGTCAATGACAGACTGTTGTTTGACCCTGATGAATCTCTCACACACCAGCGGTTTGCTCCTTGCAGACCTCAGGTAACGGTAAACTTGAACAGTCTCTTTGCGATCACAAAGGCAGGAGGTTTCGTATCGGCAGTGGGAGGAGCCTGCTGTAGTTCCCGTGGTGACGCCTCTGGCTTTTCTTTTAGCATCTTTTCGTCTCATCTCAGTGTGAACTGACATGAAAGGCCAGACCTTGGCGGTGATTGCATTTTTTTTTTTTTTTCCATTCAGTTTTACTGAACGTTTGAAAAGCCGTTTCTTCTGGTTTTGAATGTTTGTTTACATCTCTTCAATGTTTTGTTTTTGCTAAAACTGATATTAAATATCTCTATGCCCAAATATGTTAAGGAATGCACAGGTTCTCTGCTCCCCCCCCCTTTTTTTTGACATGACTGCCTTCTTTTTCTTATTTTTTTTTTTTATATATATAAATCCAACTTGAAAGTTTGTTTTCACCCAAATTGGCATTTTTGGCAGATTTTCTGTTTTGTACATTCATCTGTCTGCTTTCAGCTCATTAAACCTGACAGCACTCAAAGGCAAAAGGGATAAAAAGATACATTTATTGAACAGGTCTTCTTTTGGAAATTGGACTCAGTTAAAACACTGTGGCAAAGAAAAAGTCCCTGAAGAAATTCCATCTTCCTCCTAGTTCTTTTTTTTTATTATTTCTTTTTTTCATTTTTCCAACGCTTTTGAAAATCCAATAGAAGCTGTAATATTTCCTTGTAACGGTGATATTGTTCTTCAGCTGCCTGGCAAAGTGACTTTTATTCCTGTGTTTGAGCTTCATGGCAGCTAACTGGCAAGAAGATAAACTCCGCGTAGCCCAAGGGAGCGCGGTGATGATGAGCTAAACAAACAGGCTAACAGCGCTCCAGCATAACGGAGTCTGCTGAACGCAGCAGGTTCTTCGCACATGGAGAGGAGAGCCAGAGGAGAAGAAGCATGGCAGAAAATAGAGGAGCTAAGATGGAGAGAGAGAGAGAGAGAGAGAGAGAGAGAGAGAGAGGGGATGAATGCTTTCAGGGAGCCCTGATAGGCTGCCTCAGCTGGGTTTTAGCTAATGGCTGAGCCGGCTGCTCTGCTGACTCTCCTTTGTGGCTGCGGGGTTGAACGTTTCCCCTGTAGGAGGCAGCTGATGGGGCTCTGCAATAAATCTCCCTGCTCCTGACAGATGTACGGTCAGCTTCAGGTTCAAACAACCAAGATACTTATGAATAATACATGAATATGGATTTCAGCAGATCTGTGGCTGACATCAATCCACCGGGTACGGCCTCATTCCCATGCAACGTATGTGGAGGAAAACATCCATCCACCCTGATGCTGCAGTTATAACATGTTCACTGAATGATGTATGTATGCGGATGTAAAACTGTTATCTTACGTTTATACCCGTGTTTATGTAACTGTACGTTACAATCTGTTTTCCACTTGACTCAGTACCACCTTCAGGGATCGAGGTCTGATTCTACTGCAAATAAATATCCTGGTTCATGAGGTACTCACTGCGTTTCCTCTACTAATGTGTGCAAAGCGTTGTCGATATTCCACTAATGTCGAAAAAACACAATTTCACATTTGCGATTGTCCTTAAAAATCACCCGTGAATAAGTCTGTTCACACATTTAGTTATTTAAAAACGCGCTGCGCCGTCATTCACCTATCGCTTCCTGTCGTCTTCTTTGTCTTTTACGGCAGTAGTGACATCCGGTTGTTGATCACTTGACTCGTGTGATGAGGAAAAAAGCGTTTACATTGCAGTCTTGTGAAATTGTGACACAAACTTCGGTACAGATGAAAAAACCCTCATCCTGGCGCAAAAACTATGTTGCAAAATTTTTTTATTTTTTTTTAAATTGGCACGTTTCCACTGAGCAAATTTCTATTCAACATTCCTATTTGCACAATTACATGGTTAATGGAAAACGCAGCTATTGTCTGGTTTGAGTTTGCTCATGTAGGAACCTATATACCACAGAACATCCTGTTCATCCCTGATTCGGCTGAGGGAGGAACGGGATGTTGGCATCATAGAAAGTGCAACACACAATTCTCCTGCTATATGATCATTGCTGACCAAACACTGTTCCTAGTCAATTGTTGGATCTACATGAACACTTGAGACAGACCTGAAGACAGAACGTGATCCAACACGTAAAACAGCCGGTGACTGTCTCTAAATCAGCAGATCTACTCCGTACAAAAATGGCAAATAAAGGCGAGAATACGTAGTCATTTTGCATCTGCGTGTTTGCTTTGTGATTGCCACCTTGCTCTGGTAGGTAAAACCCAGCTGAAGCCCATTTCCACTGAGAGAAGGCCAGCAATATGTTTTGGACCTCTCGCCGCAGCAAAGATAGGATCCACGCTTCTGCAACCGGAATCTGATTTCGCTTTTGTGCCTGAGGGTAAAATCCAATTTCCTGAGCGCTCTGACAAGAAAAGGCAACGAGGAGAAAAACAAGAAATCCAAACTTTGTTTTTAAATTAACAATTAATGCTTTGGAAAGGGCTGACAATTTATCTCTATCTTATTCTTGTGAGACCAAAAAATATCACCTATTAGACCTTTTTTCTTTTTTTGAGTGGGGGGAGGAATAGTTGTCTGGCACATCTTTAATCTGAGCCTTTGTCTTTCCCTGGCCTTCTTCCACCAGGCCATGTTTGCTTTCGCGCAACATGACATTTGGAGCGCAAATTGTCTGGCCTTTCAGAAGGCCGGCCTGTCTAGCTCGCGCTGACATGACAGAGAAAACAGTCTCTCAGATAACTGCGCCGTCCTCAATTATTAGCCGTCTCCTAGCTGAATGTTCTCCGCACCGGGCTCGTCTGGCATCAACTGGTGATAAGCTGGCGCGGCTCGTGGCGCATCCGCGTCTCCACGCTTGAATCGCACCCCGTCACCGTGACGCCGTGGGTGGGAAGGAACACTTGCTCATAGGTCAGCATGAGACTATCGTACAGAAACATCAGGGCACGCAGCACTCGGGTGGTTTAGCGAGCCCTGGCAGGCCTGCTCAGCCTCCGTTCTCTTGCATGCTGAAGCTGCTACAGATGCCTTCCATGAACAGTATGAGTTCTGAATTTTTACACTGTGGGGAGGGTATATATGTTGTTTTTAGACTAAGGCTGGAAGCTAGGACTCTGCTCTGGTTAATGGCTTAAAGTATCCATAAAATTAACTCACCATAAGGCTTCATTCAGCCTTATCGTAACAAGTGAGGGACTGTATTGAGTCTTTGTGAAACCCCATGCTGTTTATTTACATTGTCATTAAGATTGGTACAAATTAACAGATGAACGTAAAGCTAAGTCTTAAAGCATTACTCATGTCATATAATAACTAATTTTAGTAATGACTATTGTCTATTGGTTAAACATTTTAATCAGATTAACCACACTCTAGCGCTAAACGTAAGCTTGAAATGTAAAAAAAATGTGCGTTAAAATGCTTAAAGGGGCAGTTTTATGTTAAATGGACTTTTTTGAGCTTTACATTGTAATTTAGTTACTCACTCATCAAAACAGACCTGGAGTGTTGCTTTATTCTTCCATCCACATCCGAGAAATCCTTGAATCCTAACGCGTTAACGTTGGCACCCCCAGTAATGAAACGCATCAATCTGAGTTGCCGTGCTGATTAGTTGCTCAGTGGATATATTTGTGTGGTTGTGGCTCACACATGTTCCACTGCACGCTGCTAATGCTCCATTCAGTCTCCCAAACAATCTTTGCTTTATTCTGCCAGTAATTCTCACTTCTGCTATTTTTATTGAAGGAAGCTGTTCTATTGTAATGTTTTTACGGCTGGGTTGTCTCAGCCTTGTTTTACCGTCCTCCATCGACAACCTGCGGGGAGTTTTCGGTAAATGTGTTACATTTGCTTTCTATCCAAGCTATTGCTCCCATTATTCCAAACATACAGGAAACAATCAAGAGGTGCACAGCACTGATGTATGGCCTTTAATAACCTGCTATACAATGTGAGCACTCTATTTGCAAGCTGAGCTTCTTTAGATCACTTTAATTTAATCCCACGCTGAAAGTTCAAGTATTTTATTTACATCAGTTAATCCTTCAATATGGAAAAAATGAATTGAGTGATGTTGCTGTAATAGCGTCCAATCCAGACAAAACAGAGTGGATTTTTCACCCTTTATCCCAGTGCTCACTATTCTTAAAATGCATTAAGAATACTTTCGCATTTCATGATGCGATATTGGAGAATGATATGACTTTCTGTCAAAGAATGAAAAGTTGTGGAAGCTGGCATTCTCTAAAACCACTTCCCAACTTCTTGATCTCTGTCTTAGAAACATTATGTGCCCCTGCCGACCACCAAAGCCGGCAACCACACAGAAAAACAAATATTTCAAAACTTTTCACATCATTTTCCTTGGCAGATGGGGAGCTCGCTATATGTGTGTCTGCACACGTTTCCAGCAACAAGCATCCGTCTTTTCATAAATACTGGCTTGTCGTGCCGAGTTGGACAGAAACAAATTTTCGATGCACAGCTTCCGTCCCGCCGTTCTGCTCTAACAGAGTTGTGCGACATCGTTCGGGGAATCCAGACACAATCGGCATCGCTTCTTCTCCCTCTCCGTCCTTTATGTCTGGCGTCTGTTGGCTGCCCGTTGGCTCCACAGCTGAAAGTTAACCAAGTAGGAAAGTGCATTGTGGGCACACGTCCTAACTTCAAACTGGCTGCTTTGTAAGCCATTGAAAGTAACGGGCTAGGGAGTGCGGCGCGAACCGCGTCTCTCTCTTTCTCAAAGCACAGTCGTGTTGAAAACACCCGGGGAACAAAAACCTGAAGGGCAGCGAGGAATGTTGTCATGGCCGGTTATGTTTCGTCGCTTAAAACGTAAAAAAAGCTCAAGAATCCATTCAATAAAAAGAGCATCTGCCTCCTATCAGATGTCTTCTGTTTTTGCTGCGTGAATGTTTCACATCGAGCTATTTTTTTTTATGTCAGACACAAAGTGAGTAAATTGAAAAATAAGATTTCAAATTGAATTTTTTTTTTAGGTAAAACAAAAGCAGTGATTGCCTTAACCTTACTGACTGGTCACGGCGCTCTTGGCAGAAACAGCTACAATCGAGCGTGAAAAGATTTTGGCTCGCTCCTCTGTGCAAAGTTGTTTATAATTTGACGACTTTGGAGGGTTTTGGCTTCTGAATAACTTGTGTGAAATATCCAATCAAACTCAGCTACTGGCTTTGACTAGGCCACTATAAAGCATACATTTTTATTTTTTGTTTCTACAGGTATAGTTAGAGGTACTGGGTCTAAAAGTGAGGTTAGTCCCAGATCAGTCCTTATCTAACAAAGGAGGAAGTTAAGTTTCACAACGACAGTCCCAGCCTTGTCAACTAACGGATGTTTGTAGCTTTCAAAATAATGTAAACTTTCTTTCTGCTCCTCCACAGCTAGCATGCATGTAGCGACAGTAAAGAACGTAGCAAGTGGTGCTCAAATGCTGGGAAGAAACAAACCATTAAAACAATCACGCTCTCTCATAATCTTTTGTCACAATTAGCGTTCCTTTCTCAAATCACCCAAAACAGGTTCCTGGTTTTTCTACCTCCTCCTTCTTCTGCCTCAGCAGAGCTGCTGCTGCCTCCATTCTCTGACTGAAATCTTTATCCTCGTCACTCGTTCCCTCTTAATCTGAAAAGCCATCAGGTGACGAAATTACAGCCACTTCCTTTTTCTCTGACCATTAAAACTGCACTTTGAAATCCCCTGAATAACTTCAAATAATCCTCATTTGATTAAATAGTATTTTAACATTGAACATTTAGAAACTAAGTCCCAGAGGATTCATTCCCGTTTCATAGCCTTTGGCCCACTGACACTTAATGCCTTTTTATTAAAGCTGTTTAAATGTAATTCTTATATATACCAAATAATTGTTAAATAACAGTATTATACAAAGTAAAATCCTCTCAGATGAGTCTGCATGTAGAAACGAACACTTCTGTTAGTTTTTACGTCTGCCATTTTGGACATCATGTAAATGTATTGGTTTGTTTTTGTGTGCTTGCATTAGGCACATAACTTCAGTATGTACCCCGTCTCACCCCTTGGACATATCCAGTGATGTAATGTGCATGTGGCCGATGGCCCTCATGTCAACAGCCTGTAAAAATGTCTGCATCTCCCAGAAAATATAAAACCCGTCTGGCAGTAACCCGGCGATAGTTAGTGAAACCGGGTCCGAAAGCGCAGTTAATCACAGGTAAATCTTTATATAACGAGGGAGGGAATTAAATTTCACGCATGGCCAGCTTGGTTTGAAGAGCTTTTCCCTTCACAAATGAAATGTGAGTGTTGCATTCTCTGTTTCTGTCCGTTTAATATTTAAATTTGTTACATGATCGGAATCATCTAAGTGTGACAAAATGGGTAAAAGACAAACTGAAATGCAGCAAAACAGCACAGCATGTAATCAGATGAAGGCAAAGAGAAACTCTACATCTGATACCATGAATTAAAAAACGAAGCCGTCTTCTCTCACATCGCCATCTTATGTGTTGTACCACAACTTGATTTCACCGCAGCCATCGCTGCCTTGTCAACTAAGATCAAGATAAAGACGTTTACAGTAATGAGACGAGCAAAATAATGTAAATTCGAGTCGTCTTTTATTTAATCGATGTAGTTCTGCAATTTTAACCGAGCCTTGCATCTCTTCTTTTGCATCTTTGTAATGGAGAGAGACATTTGCATGCTGTTGTAGGAGTGGCTGTCATCTCAGATAAAACCCAGCATGATCTTAAGCCTTTTTTTTATTCCAAATATTATTATTCATGCATTAGTCGACTTAAGTAAGTGGAAAAACAAACTTTGGCTGCCTCTCGAGAATCCTGCCAAAGTGCATCCGCAGTTCACCAGACATCCAGCGCCACATTAGCACCATCTGTATGTAATCCTCTGTTGATTAGCATGTAGCGCTACTGTATCCCTCAGATAGCCGGCCCCTCATGCTGCCCCCCCAGAGTCTTAATCCTTCCTCCGCCTGTTGTGTTTCTGCTCCGCTGGGGACCGATCGCACCAATTCCACTCATCGAGCTTGATAATTAGTGACAATTGTAAAACTCATTTACAAACTCGAGCAGAGCTATTGAGCAAATGGTGCAAATGAACCAGGGATATTAATGCGGGCAGAGATGCGTGAAAAAGGCACCATTCGACCCCCACGCCCTCCCCCGGTACAGTGAAAGGACGGGGGCCAGGAACGTGTCGGGATGAATCGTCCGGAGATGAGGGGCCGAGGCTGGGCCTTTGACTGAGCTGTCGATTAATCCCACTGATCGTGTGGTGTGACTGGGCCAATAGCGTTTTAATTTACATTTCCCACCAATTAGACTATAAAATAAAGCCCCAACTCCGACATCAATAACAGTGCAATACTTGGAGATCCTGCACGTTTGAAGATGAAAGATCATTTGCAGCATCACCAGCAGAGATTACAGGCCATCTGGTTAAAGAGCGTTGCCTTACAGCCAGGCTGTCCAAGCTCCTTTCTGCTCTGTGATAAATGTGCAATGCCTTGCAGTAATGGCTGGACAACTGGAATAGAACAACCACTTATAAAAAAAAAAAAAAAAATAGATTCTGTTCTACAGTAGCTGCTTTTACATTAACCACAACATTTTTGAATTGGAACGAAAGATTCGAATCGAGCAGAATTGCTTAGGAAGGCAAGCAGATCATCTTTATATTTTTGTTTGGGTTTACTTTAGCCCACTTTTCCACGTTCAGACCGGTAACATTTTATTTGAAGAACAAATAAAATGGCTTCCAATTGAGGCTTTCGACTTGGGAAATGGCTAAAGGGCGATTCCACCAAATTTTTCACTACCTTCTGCATCTTTTATCTACGAAGCTGTCCACCTCCTAAGACTGACATGACACAGTCCTAAACATAACGGTTGAGAACATGAAGGTGTCTTCATGTCATGACATGTCATTTGGTAAACAGTGACACTTTCAATGCAAGTTTTAATGGAACTTTGCATTTAAACTGTCTTAGACAAATAATGCAAAGTTTAACCCTTTTAATGGACTTTCAGTAAAACATGTTAGTGTGACTTTGCGTTGTCATTATTTACCAGAAGACACTTCTTGACAGTCGTAAATATTCATGTTCATACCAGGTGTTACTTTTAGGACAGTGTCATGTCAGTGCTACCTTGAAACCTTTTGAGGTTTTAAGTGTTTTTCCACTTAAGCTGCCAACAGCTTTCACCTGCAAGCAATGATCAACAGAGTAGGTCATGGAAAGAAAGGAAGACCTGAAAGAGGCTTTTGATACTTACCACCTACTTAGGCAGTGTTACAGACTTTACACACACTGTCAAAGAAACGGTACTCCAATACCAATATGTTAAAAAAAAACCATGACCAGGACGAAGCAAACATATTTCAGAAATGATTTGAGCAGCACACGTTTGATGTGTTGACCTGCCTTTCCAATTCGCCAGATCACAATCCAACAGAGCATCTCTGAAATGTGAAAGTCAAAGATCCATGAAAGCCTAACTTTCAAGACGTGAAAGGATCTGCTGCTAAGATCTTGTTGACAGGAACTACAGGAACACGTTTGGAGGTCTGGTGAAGTCTAAAGCTTGACAGCTATGAATTGTACCGACATCAAAAGGGAGAGAAAAACACCACTTGACATCATGTTATGCCAGGTCAGTGTACAAAATTTAAAGAGATGAAGATATCTTATGACGCTTTATCTTTCTATCTTTTTAAAATTGATGTAAAAAGCCAGCAAAATTTCAAGTGACACTTTAAAAGGTCAGCTTTTCTCCAGCTTTTAAACAACATATTTTTAACGGGGGAATTCAAACTCTATTGATTTATCAGGGGCTTCACTTGCTCACTAGCATGTTAGCTGTCCTTTTCATCAAACGAAATAACCTTTGTTTTATGTTTGTAACCAAATTTATTCTCCATGTGAAGATTCGAACTGACGAATGCTTTTTCGTAAAGCACCTAGTTTCAGTGTGGCACCACGTTTTCACTCGGGCGATGAAGAAAGCTACAAGGCTGATGGAAAGGCGAGTCTGGGTGACACGGAAATGTTCAATTTTACTCTGCATTTCAGCAAAGGAAATGTGTTGAGGAGGCTCGTTACGTGAACCCCAGGCCTTGCTGCCTCATCGCGACTGTTGTTTCTGTTGCTCGGCTTCGCGCTTTCCCAGACCTAAAGAAGAATCGGTAGCGGGACTAATCCAAGTGTGAGCAGGAGGGAACCTCACGGTTCACGCTAAAGCTTGCCCTTCTTTTTTTGTTTGTTTGTTTGCTTGTCTGTTGTTGAAGCAGCTCTTCTCCTCTTTATCCCTCCCTCCACTCTTTCTCCTCACCCTCCGCCCTTCCTCCAGGATTGGAAGTAGGAGGTATATTCCCATTCTGTCAGTCACATCCGCTCTGCCTCGTAGGGCCTCAGCCTCTATCTGTGTAAACAGAAGCGGAGAAAAGGGGGCGCTTGGTGTTTTCCTCCTGTCTTTAAAAAAAAAACAAAAAAGGAAGAAAAAAAAGAAAACTTCTTTTGGTGTCTCTTTGATCCCGGGCACTGGAATAATAATTGCAATCACTTACGAAACAAAATGACAAGTGCTGCCGACAGCTTTCCAATGGAAATATGAAAGGAATAGAGAACAGAGAGAAGTGGGGATTGAGAGCTACGAAGGAGCGTTAGCCGGGGTCCTGAGCCAGCAACTGGGATGAGTTTGATTGATTTTCGAGGGGGCGTGGGATGACTTGTACGAGAGGAACAAATCTTTTTAACTTCTGTAATTCATGCAAACTGTTTATTTTTTATTTTATTTTTACTACAATCCAGCAGGAATGATGCTTCTGTACATTTCTTCAAAGCAGAGCCAAAGGCAACTCTTGATGCTAGACACATTTAAAGCATCCTTACATGAACTGTATTGACATTTTCGGAATGACAGCCAGCTTTAAAAAAGGAAGAAAAAAAAAAAAGCGATAGAGAGGCAGAGCCAGTGAGTAAACACTCAGAAAAGCACATCTATATTACAAGAAATCTTTCCAGTGGAGCAGGGGGAGCCAGACCTACTACCGCGGGAGCCGAGGCCTGGCCCCCACTGGCCCCCTTTTGGCTCCCACAAAGCGGACACGGGGCCGAGCCAAATGGCTGTTCGCTGCTTATTCAGACGGCATGCAGTGAGACAGAGATGATGGAGCTGGACGGCTCTTCTTCCCTCTTTTCAAAGCTGTGCGAGTGGATAAGCCCCTGGTGTTAGTCAGAGGCCCCCTCTGACATTTTCTGTTGATGTTTATTTAAATGACGCTCAGATCGGCGTGGAAACGGTCCCGAGTGACCAGCGGGACACAAAACAGCTGGACTCTGGAAGCGAAACTGAGAGAGAGGGAGAGTAGTTTGGAAAGCAAGATAAAAAAAAAACAGGAGGAAAATAAAGAAGAGGATGGTGTAGCTGTGCATACATCAATTATTATTTTAAGCTCATAAGATATATATTTTTTTTTCATCTTGCGGAATAAATTATTATTACATTTTCACATTTGCATTTTGTTTTTCCAAGAGAGTTCCTGCTATGCTAGCTGGGTAAACTGACTTTAAACTATGAGATATGAAACAAGCTAACAACTCTACATGAGATTAAATGAAAACAGTTCTGTTTGACTTATATGACCAAATATACTCAAAATGACTTTAAATCTTAGTTTGGATTAACTCTAATTAAAAACATCTTTTCTTAGAACTACTTTTAGCACACTGCAGCTCTATGACACTTTAGTGCCACTGATGTCATCATTTAGTTGTGTTTTCTGTTGACAGTTTTCGTTGCTGCACTAAAGAAAAGCACTTGGTCCAGCAGTCACTATTATAAAGTGCCAATGGAAATAAAATTTAATTGATTGGTTTTAGATGTTTAACTGCATCACCATCCACAACGACGCTGACGATACTTGGATGGCGTCACAACATTTAATTTCCCTTTTGGGGAAAAAGTTAAGTATTTTTTTAATTGAATTGTTTCCGTCATAGATATCTGCTGTTGCAAAATGTCCCAAAGGTGCTTTACAGATTGAGATCTGGCGACCTTTCCGGCCGTAGCAGTGCAGTGAACAGAGCATCATTTCCAGGAAAATGGTGGGCAATAGATGAGCTTTGTTGCATGATACTTTACCCTGCTGAGCGTATCCATGGGTACAGTGCGATCCCAAAGGGTCAGCTGAAATACTTGGAAAGGCTTTGGTCTTCAAATAATGCCCACTTCTTACAAGGAACTGTAATGTGTACCAAGACAATGTGCAACAGAGCATTACATCATCACCACTAGTCTGACTCCTTGACACAAGGCAGGCTGGATCTGAGCTTTTCTGTTGTTTATGCCACATTCTAATGGGCCCATCTAAATGTGGCAGCCCAGTTTGACTCATTGGGTTGTGGTTGTTCAGCTTTGCTGAGTTTTGAGTGAATTGCAACTGCACTTTTCTGTTCTAACAGGAACGCTGCCTGACGGTCTTCTGCTTCAAGGTTCAACATGCCGTGTATTTAAATATGGTGTTAGAAAGTGTTTTTGTTAGTTAAAGGGGCAGTATAGTATATTTTCCAGACACGTAGTTCCATTTTATAGCACAAGCAAGCAACACTTTTACCTTCAGCTGTTAACAAAGCTTTATATATCAAATATGACTTAAGAGAAATTATACTTTGTAATTTTACGCCGTGAAGTTGGGACTTGTCTCTTTAACAGCTTCTGCTCTTTGTGGACCTCCGCCTTCAGGAAGTCATCATAACAGCACTTCGTTCACTCAATAAGTCGAATCATGGAGATTAATGGCGCACTTCTCCATTAACCCTTTCACAACGTTTCTACCAGGGTTGTACTGAGGAATGCCTCCTATAATGACCTCAGCAGTTCCATCGGTTCTGGCTAGTCTCAAGGAGCTGAGGAGCTGCGGGTTTAGGTCCACCCAGGCGTTTTGCACAGCTGAATGGTTGCCAAGGGAGATTAAAGGATTTTTTCAAACATGCACGAACGAATCAAAGCAACTCTCCAGGTGTGTTTTTGATGAGGGGATATTATTATAACATGATGTAAAGCTAAAACAAAAAAAAAGTCGACTTCACATAGCATTGCTCCTTTAAGATGCTGTTGCCCCTCTAGCACGTCAAAACAACCTGGTTATTCTCCCCTAATGTCAACAAGGCATCTTCATGTACAAAATGGACGCCACATTTTTTTCTCTCTCATTTTTGGATGATTCTCTGTGAACCTCTGACACATTCGGGTCAGGAAATTCTTAGCAGCTCAGTCATTTCTGAAATAGCCGCCTATCTGGCACCAACAACAATGCTCTATTCAAAACCACAAATCCTCTTCCTGCCCATTCTGATGCTCGGTTTGAACGTCACCACTAGATGCCCAAATGCTCTGGACAGTTGTTGTGTGATTGGTTGATTTTCTATTAATGCCATCAAACAACTGAATCTAGTAAAGTGGCCAACGGGTGTATTTTGCCACTTTCTCCAATTGTTCAGTGTGATAAAATCCAAACCTGTCTGACTCAGCCTGTTGCCTTTACATGCATCTCTACAGTCGTCTTCCATCGCTCAGGATGCTCATCTTAACTTGAGTTGCTCATTATTATTTCCTTATAGACTTTTCTGTTGTGTTCAGTCTTCTAAAAATATTTCTTGTGTTTTTTTCCTCTGTGCATCTTGGTTTATGCTTTTGTTAGTTTCACACATTTTTTTTCCACCTTTTTTTCCATTTTCCCTCGCAGCTGTTCGCCATTCCCATGATTAGACTCACCTGGTGTCATTTCTCTTTCCATCAGCCTTAAGATTGACTAAATTAAAACACAAAAGGAAACACGTCAAATTTAAAAAATCTCACGTATTTGAACAAAACGATTTCAGCCATATTGAAATTAGTGTTTCCGCCCAGTTACTACTGGCAGAAAAGACATAGACGACACAGGAAGTGGTAGGACGTTGTGTGTTTTTTTGTTAGAGTTTTTAACCGCAAACAAACTTATTTGTGTGTGATTTTTTTATTATTTTTTATTTAATGAAAAGACTGCAATTGCAAAATTGTTTCTTTTATTTTGATTTTTTTTTTACATTAGCAGAATATGCGCACATTTGTAATGGAAGTGCAGCCACCGTCTTAATGAGATCAACTTAATTTAAGAGATTAAACGGTAATATGCAAAATTTTAAAGAACTGAATCTTTATTAATGAGCCGTCCTAATTTTTCCTCATAGTCTTACAGCTGTTGAGTTCCTGTTAAAGGTAGAGACGGCTGCACATGAAACGGAAAGACCTCGTGCGAATTATCGCTGCCCAGTTCTGGCGCTGCGTTACCTTGAGCTAGAAAACAACGATCTCTCCTTTTCGCTTGTTTTTGTTTTTTTTTCCTTCCTTGCCTGCAGTGGATCCGTCCTCCATTTCACAAAAACACTCCAGCGTTCTATTTTGTCGGATTTAGTCATCAGGCTTTTTGTGAGGCAAGGGTGTCATTTCAGAGCTCCTGCTGGGCGGGCGTTGGGGGTTGTGATGGGGATGGGGGTGTGTGGGGGGGTACGGCTTTTTCTTCCAGGACATTCTGACACAGAACGCTAATAATGTCGCTCCTCTTTCCCAGCTCTCACAAGCGCAGCCATCGACCCAACGTGACCATCAACTGAAAATGTCCTCTCAGTCTGCGATCACCTGCTGCTGTCCTTTCTGTTGTATTTTTTTTTTCCTCCCCTTATTGTGGAAGGTGCTGGACACCCATTTTGCTTTTACAGCATGATGAGGGTGGGGGTTCTGTTTTCCCAGTGTGATGAGCTCCATTTGACAGTCCCAGGCTCCATTTACGACAGCTCGTTCGCTTTATTGCCTTTAGCTGATGGGAGCACTTTGGAGGGTTTGCTAAATTGGCTGTATTAGTTGATTTGCTCCTTCTCTTCTTTCTCTGGGCCCGAGAAGTCGCAAGCGAGCCGTACGGCGGCGACCTAAATTTTCGAGTCCCTCCGTCTCGTTTCGTGATTCCTGGCGCCGCCGCTTTCGGGAGTTCTCCGGAAGGTTCTTGAGCAGGTTCCTGTCAAGCGGAGCGCTTGTGCGTTTGCTTTGAGGAAAAAGGGAAATGTGCCACCAGACGGCGTCGGGCTCCGGTCCACAGCTCTCCTGCGTTCAATACACACGCACACACACACACACACCCACGTGCGCACCCCAGCAGAGTTAAATTTAGCTACCTCATCCCGGCGCACATGACATTGATTGACAGGCCACCGTGGGTAATGATGTTTTCTCTTTCACAACGTGTCGCCCACAGCGGTCGCCTTCAGACAGGTTTTGAGATTTGTTTTGTTTGAATTGCCCGTACACTCTTGTACATACCGCGCTGCGAATCCTTCAGTGTGTTTGGGATGAAGTTTTCATGTAGAACAAGGCCTTTAGAATGAAACTTGGATGTAAAAAAACTATTTTCCTTTGAATTTACATTAGCTGTTCAATAAATCAACATTATTTAACAGGCAACTTTAAGATTAATTATTTAACTTTCTTTGTTAGAGAAACCACAATGTGTCCTTATAGTTGCAAAAATGGTTACTATTTTTTATTTTTGAGTTGTAACAGAACATCTTTGCGTTAGTGATTTGATCACACTACGGCTTCTTGTTTCTCTGTTTCTCTATCCATTGATGTGACTGACAAGGTGGCGAATCTGTGTCAGAAAGATGATAATTCTCTTGAAGTGACCTCTTCACGTATAGGAAAAGGAGACTTCACACCCAGTGATGCCAAAAGAAAAAAAATTATAGTCGGAAGTAGTTTATGGAAAACACAGTTGATCAAATCCATTTAAAAAAAAATGTTCCAGTAGGAAAAGAAAGACCTGAAAATATCGTAATCTTCACTTTAAAAAAAAAAAAAATTCACATGACTTTTAAAGTCAAGAGAAAAATAAAATTTGCTCAGACGTTGAAAATGGGTCCTCAAAAAAAAATTTTTTTCTATCTATGGAAGACCGGAAGGACAAGAAGGGATTTAATAAAACAAATAGTTTGTTGAATGAGAAGTACAAAACTTTGAAAATGGCACAATATACTTTTTCCCCGCTTGTCCTTTAGTGCTTAAGCAAAAAACAAAAATTTTCCTTTTCCACTCTGTTTGGTTGTTTGCTGTAGAAGCAAAATAAATGTATATATTTTTAATAGTCAAAAACACTGATGGTGCACTCAGTGTCTGCCATGTACAGTCTAAATAAGGCTGGAAACAATTTCAATCTCAAGTAAACAGTGGATTTCAAAGCCAATACCAGCTAAAACACTAGAAAGCCAGAAGAGTTTTAATGTTATGATTTTGTGTGTATAGACTTATGCAGAAATAGAAGAACATTTTTCTGTAATTATTGTTTTCAAGAAAGCGTTTCAGTTGTGCAGAATATTACTTTGCTACAGTTTTCTGCTTTGTAAAAACAAAACAGTAAAACATTGTTAGCTGGTTAATTAGCTGTTTCATCTGCTCTAATGGTGAGCACACTCTAGCTGTTTATCTTACTGACAGGCATGCTTACTCATACAGACAACGTTTGTTTCAAAGCAGCAGTGTTTCTCCAGTATCCAGACCTTTAGCTGAAGGATAAGAGGGACTCAGATCAGTTTTTGGTGGATGATTGGGAGACACTGCTCTGCTTCATCCAACTCTGGTCGACCTGGCTCTCTCTGTCTGCAACCTCATTTGCAGACACGTTACATGTTATTGTTTGCATCCAGAAATTTCCCGCATGCGCAAAACGCCAGAGGGCAAAAAGACGATTATTTTTCCTTGCCGTCCGCAGCCGCGTTGCCACAGTAGAACAACTCTGTTAACTAAATGAACCCTGGAGATGTAGGTTTTATTAATTTTGTGTGGCACTGCAAAGGGAAAAATAACGCAGAAAAATCATGGAAGAACAACTCAAAACCACTCAATCTTCTTTTCCAGCTCTGTGTTGGCTGTGCTACACCCAGACCTGTTGTCATAGCGACTGACTTGACAACAGCTCCACAAGTGTTTCAGAATTACACACCAAAGAACACAAAAATATTTCCCACAAAGAACAAAACATTCAGTCTGTTACAGTACTATGTTTTCAAGATTGATGATTATTTTGCGATTATTAAGTGATCTTCTGATTGATTAGCTAAACACCTCCTCTATTGATGATCTGTCGGAGAGTTGGTGTAAGGGTTGCCTTTTTTTTTTTTACTCAACCGAAAATCACCGAATTTTGCAGCACATCTACATGTTAAGGTTGTCAAAGTCAAGCTAGCATAACTGACCTACTTCCTTCTCCCTTGCTATTTTTTTTAATTTAAACTTTACTGTGACTTGTGAAATGCGGAACCCTTGGAGCTTCTACAGTTGCATCCTGTTTTCTTTAATATGTGACATGTACATTTAAGATTTATTGCGTTTTCCTGACCACTTGACAGCTAAAGCCGAAGTTAGTCATCTTTAGGAAGCAGATTTTTGCAAATATGACAGATAATAATGTTTAGTGGCTTATATGGAAAGTGTAACTCGAATTTAAAAGCTGAGCAATTCATATTTTCAGGACAGAAACATTTTGCTGTTTACCAGCTTGGTCCAGTGAGTCCTGCCTCTGTTCAGCAGTGAACCCTCTTCGTTGGTTCTGATCTTAGCAACGTCATCATTTCCAGACTTTGGCTGTCTCTTCTGTTCTCCCAAATCTAACCTGAACAGTAATATTAGAAGACACATCAGAGGATTGTTCACTACAGATTATCTTTGTTTATTACCAAACAGAAATTGAGATTCATGCATTTGCCACAGTTCAAATGAGCCAATTTGTAACGTGCTCTGCTTTTGTAGAACACTTTTTCTTTTTTCTTTTGGCTGGGCAAAAAATCTGCTGCTGCTTTCAACGCCCAGTGCACACAAGAAACTTACCGGGACGAAAGTCTGCGATTTGTCTCGACTTCAGTGGTCTCCAGCAACGTTCATTCACAACCGAGCAACCTTTCTGTGTTTATTTAAAGAGCCGTGCGACACATTATGTTGATTCAGACATGACACGTACCTTATATAACATCATCTAGCTTTTCTGGCAGGCATGAGTAGCTGCGGTTTGGGACTCCAGTTCAGTGAGTTCGTGCGCAGCTCTCCAATGACTGCCTGTGGCGACCATCAATAAGGGAAGCACATTAGCGAGCCCAGGATCCGTAAACACTGGGATCCGAGTTCCTGCAACTGAATTATTCCTTCTGAGCACATAACTGATTTAATAAACCATCTTCACTTCACTTTGCTGAGTGCAGTGTATGCACACAAATGATCTGGCTCAAAATAGCCTGCAAGAAGCCCCATATAATATACAATATGTTTCTGTTTTATGATGGTGGACATAATCAACTACTGTTTGCCTTTCGATAAACTAGAATGCAGTCGAACAGTTAATATATTTTAGTAGTTGAATATAAAAGGCGAAAGTTGTATTATGCTGATTAATTACACTCAGTGTGATTTTTATTAGGCGTTCATTTCTACATATTTTGATTATTACAACTTATAGCTAAAGAAAATCCAAAATTACATAAGACCAATAAAATTGCAATTTTATATGAAAAACTACCTTTTAAAAAATATACCTAGTATGCACTTAAAACTTCTTTTCAGGAATTACTCTTTTAATTTCCAACGTGTGGAGGCCAAATTTTCATGCAATAAACATCTTGTTACACTATGACTACAATAACTCATAACTCATATTTTGTATTGTACGTCCTGTCTTTCTTTTTAGCTTCTTCTGCTTTATATGTTTTTTATAATTCCACCCTGAACTGAACCCCTTTTTTATGTAGGCTATATCATTTCTGAAGACGTTTTGCTGCTTGATGTATTAAATTAAGCAACTAAGTAATAATTACCACACAAATAACTTATGAGGCATTAAATATGACTCAAATGCAACAACAGTAGGTCATATAATATTTAGACGCTGCCTTATTCATCATTTATCATGACTTTAATGTTGGAATATTCACTCTGGCTCATTTGACCAGGTTTAACCTTCTGTAAATTAATGAACATTTGGTATTAGCGTTTTGGTTTCCGAGATCATCTGCGTTGTTTTTTTGTTGTTGTTTTTTTAGAAGAAATTATGACAGTGGCGACTTCAGAATAGTGAGATTATGCAGAATATAAATGCTAGCTAGCTAATTATTGGGAAGAGCTATACCAAGTGGAAATGCTTTCACTATGAGCTCCACAACATCTTCGCATCAAACGAGATAAGATGATAGCTTTGATGCTGGTGGATTTATCTCAGTAATTAATCTGTGTTGTCAAACGGAGGTTCTAATGTGCTTCTTTCACTTTGAGACAACACATGCTAATGCTAGCTCAAACTGTGTGTGCTAGCTTACTGGTGTTCACCTCTTTTCTTAAAGAAATTGTAACTTTTCCTCACTTTCCTTTCTTGTGGAAATGCACAAGTATTTCTCTCATGTCAGATCACCAGGAGCAGGTAGACTAAAACGTTTTAAACCTCTTTCAAGATGGGGTACTTCAAGGAATATTCAGCCTTTGAACTGTTTGACTCCGTTAAGGTGAGCCCCCCCCAAAACATAAAATGATTCCAGATATCTCTAATAATACATTAGTTCCTTCTGCATGTAACGCCACAAATCAGCAGGAACTGTCCCTCTCTTAGCAATCCCAGTGACAACAGTCCGTTGCCTAGCAACCTAAGCTAAGCTTCAGCACATTTGGTCAGCTGGTTTTACCACGGTATGCGCTGTACAATGGCTGCTTGTTTTGTTGTTGACTTAACATTCATAATCCATTTGCTGTGTTTTTGTTGGTTGTGCAGGAGGCTCTACTTCTGCTTTTCAATGACGTATGGTTGTATAATTATCTGTTTGCTGAGCTCATTAGGCGAGCTACTTCTCAGTGAAACAAAGGCAGAGTGTTAAGAGTTTCTTAAAGAGACAGAAGCCAAATTTTATTTAAATCATATTTGATATGTATAACATTTTTGTAACAACTGAAAGTACCATAGTTATTTGATTGTGCTTTAAAACAGCAATATGTGGCTGGAAAACACATAATACTGCTTCTTTAAAAATGTATGTCATGCAATACTGGAAATGAGGCTGGAAAACAGAGAATACTGTCCCTATGCTTTGCATGACTTGCAGGCTGCAGCTTGTAACGCAGTCCGTACCTCTCTGGTTTCACAAAATGATCAGCATCAAAAAGACGTTGCAAATAGCCACAGGAAAAAAAAAAAAACCCCGACCATGTTGGGAATTTGCCAGCTCAGTGATATATTTGAGGCATTATGGGATGCGGACCTCTAACCCGAACTGAAGGGAATTGTGGAGTAGAGGCGTCCTTTTTCTGAGTGCGGCACTACAGTGTTCAGGTTCAAATGAAGGGAGATTGATGTTACTGCTAACCTTGGCTGTGGGCCCCGCCTGGCTGCCCCTGTAAGCCATCAGTCTGCTGGGAGTCTGACTAAAATATTAAAGAGCCTGCCTTTTCACCCACTGTAGCAGCTCGCCACGGCGGGCGCAGGGCGCAGTGCACGTCAGCCGCTGCGAATACGTGACGCTTGGACACGTAGGTGAAACAAGAGCAGAAATGATTCTCCGTATAAACTGACATTCGCATCGCCATGCACCCTTTGATGTATTTATCCAGTCAGCTGCACATTGGAGACTGAGGGGACCTGTCCACAGTAGATCATTTTAGCTGCACACAGAGGGGGGGAAACTGCCAGTGTATAAATACATCATGTTAGAGTGGTGCCCTTGCACTAGTATAAAGAAGAGGGAAGTCACCTATCACTGTCCCACATGACTGTGCAGGACACCAGGTTCAAAACTGCAGGTAGTTTTACATTTCCAATATTGGATGATGTACATTTTAAAGGAGCAGTGTTATGTGTTTTCCAGCCACATATTGCTATTTCATAGCAAAATCCAGCAACTGTGTTCCTTCAGTTGTTATAAAAGTGCTGTCTGTACATGTCAAATATGACTTTAAAGGAATTTGATTTTGTAATTTAATGCCTTAAAATTGGGCCTCTGTCTCTTTAAAAACTCCCGCTCTTTCTGAAACTCCACCTTCAGGAAGTCGTCACAACATGGCTCCTCTGTTAATCCTTGAACAACACTTTTGCCAGAGTTGCACTGAGAAGTAGCTTGTATTATGAGCTCAGCAATAGGTGTCTGCTATTTGCTTCGGGCTAGTCTGAAGGAGCTGAGTGGGGCGGAATGCTCTGTAAGCTTTGAAACTGAAGCTCAGAGGAAGACCTTTGAACTCCAAGTGTTTTCCACAGCTGAACGGTTGCCAAGGGAGATGAAAGGATTTCTCAAACATGCATGAAAGAATCAAAACAAAACTACAGGTATGTTTTTGATGAGGGAATAACATTAGAACATGATGTAAAGCTCAAAAAAGCTGATTTTACATCATACATGTAAACTGAGGCATATGAGTGTGGGAGTATGGATGTATATATTTAGACATTTGTATTTGAGTCCATAGCCAAAAAAAACAATCACCAAAGAACAGATGAAATGGAATATTAATTAACCTATGTTTTTTTTTTGTTTGTTTGTTTGTTTTTTTTAATAATGAGGGCCCATTTCAAAATATTGAGTTTATGGGGTCATGAATGTTTTCACTTCTTCCTACTCCTTTTCGAGCACGTTAAGATTATTATGGTACAAAACAGAATGTGCATCCCTACTTAATGTGTTTTATACTGCTATCATGTTACAAATAAATAATATTGCCCCTTTCAACATATTAGTGTTTTACATCATGATTGATGTTGGTAGCTAAAATCTATCTTAGTTGTAGATGTAGCATTCAGTAATAATGAATGGTGGTCAAACTACTGGAAAGAGATGCTGTAACGTATCCGATATTGTAAGTTAGCAGGCCTTTGCAACTCTGATGTTGCACAGTAGGAGCCACTACTGAGTAAAAATAACATGCCAAATATTAGCAAAAGAAGAACCTTATGTCATTTCCTCCACATCAATGAGTGGCTCCATCAGTCTTTGTATATGGCAAAAGGTAACATCAAGCAAAATAAAAAACCCCAAAAAACGTAAGTCTAAGTAAAAGGATGAATGGAACTTGAGTGAAAAATGAAAAAAATAAAGTATGAATAAGTAAAAAGTTTGACTGAAG
This sequence comes from Brachyrhaphis roseni, assembly GCA_903066815.1. NCBI lineage: Eukaryota > Metazoa > Chordata > Actinopteri > Cyprinodontiformes > Poeciliidae > Brachyrhaphis > Brachyrhaphis roseni. The sequence goes on along the minus strand of CAEFZY010020867.1, from coordinate 140,241 downwards.
TATCACCTCAGTTCCATTAGTAAGCCACTCAAGCTTTTCAGGAGAAAACTTGTTGAAAATCATAAGCAGAAAAAAATCACAGGGAAAAGAACAATGAAGCACTAAGTCGCCGTACTGTGATGAAGTGATATCAACACCTCGCTAATGAAGGAACCGGATATTTTTGCCAAAGCTCGACGCTCTAATTTGTTCGGTTCATAGTTATTAGTTAGAGACGGCCTCACTCTAGTCACCTAATGCTGTGAAAAGGCTGCTGGAGTGTCGATTCGTCAGCTTCCCTTTTATTGGGACAATTTCGAACTGGTTAAAAAGCTTTTTTGTTTATTTCCTGTTACTAAAGTGTCTTCATACTTTTTTCTTACACTTATTGACTCAATTGGAAAAGATAAAAATAACAAAAAAATAGCAAATAATTTTTTTTATTCAGACTGCATTACATTTTTCTAAAGACTTTTATTGTGAAGACAAGGAGAACGTTTTGTCTTGGTTCATCTATTTCTGTAGATGCTCGTGAAACACCTTCAGGCATTAATGTATATATAACGGCTTGTTTAATTTTTTATCTTTTGCCAAGGATAAGCTAAAATGTTGGAAGTGTAAGAGAGTAACAGATCACCCAACCCTTAACGTTCTTGCTTTTAGTTTTTTTGCCTTCCACAGTTTTTCCTTTCACCCAACTTTATATTAGGCACTGCTCAGGCACAACACACTGCAAACAACCATTTTGCCCACTGATTTTGTCAGCAGTGACATTTTTATTTTTTTTTAACTACATTTTATATACAATAAAATAACCTAGCTTCAAGTAGCACGATCCCCAGATGCCGTTTTATTGGCCATTTCATTTAAAAAATGTTAATGCTAAACATCTAGTTAAAGCATCAAAACTTTATGTATCTATCTATTTATCCTGCATGAACGACAAGGTGAAAGCAGAGTACCTTCAGGCTGTTTATTAACCCAACCCTTCTGCTGCACCTGCTAATTTCGAAATAAACGAACGGTCGGCACGCGGGTGAGGCGCGCATTAGGGAGCGTAGCATGAAGGTTGATTTGTGCTCTCGTCATGGTTAGAGGTGTAATTTGACAGACAGGCGCATAAACACGAACGCTCTCCTGCCTCCCCTTTCTTGCACGTCTAGCTCTCGGGATGAAAAAAGGAGACAAAAAAAAATGTCTGTTTGGTTGTAAACCCTCCAGTGGAGGGAGGTTGAGAAAGTACTGAGACAGGATTCTAGACCCCTGGGGCTAAAAACAAGAAAGAGGCAGCAAAAGAGGCAGGGACACCGAGAGAGAGAGAGACGAAATAAATGATGTGAGTCTAAAAACAGCATCTAAGTTATGATGAAACAGCAGTTGTTTCAGTAAAACATGCTGATAGAGGAAGTTAAGTTTTGATAAATTGCTGTTGCTGTCATTCTGGAGGTATTTAATGCTTTAATCAGTGCTAGTAGGGGCTGCCGCTGAACCTTCGCTGCACGTTGAGGCGCCTGACAACGGGACGCTGAACGAACAGGAAGCAATCTGGGAAAACTGTGCCAAGAAAACAAAACAGGGTGGGAAGAAGGAAGGGGGGGGCTGAAGGAAAAAGGAGATGTTGACAGGTGATGGATTGATATCACACAGTAGGGCAAGGATTTAATCAAGTGTTTTGTGTGCTACTAAGGCTGAATAAAAGCTGGAGAAATTAAACCCAGAGGCTTTTAAGTTCAGAAGACGTAGTTAACAACACCATTAATTTAATGTTATACCCCCTGTGGATCACTTTCCTTATTTATTTTAGCCTTATTTATTTTAGCATTCTGGTCTTCATTTCCCTCTGAACAATACACAAAATATAACTTGTTGAATTAACATCAAAGACAGTTTTTTTTTTTTTTTGAGTGCTGGGTTTTCTTTTTCAAAGCAAACTAGTAGTCTTAATGTGCTTACAAGCAACGAATCTGGTTTTATTTTGGTGGGTTATGTACATTTTACCTTGGGTCATATATCTATTCTTGAGAAACTGCCTGTTTGAGTTTTGTCATCCATTAACATAAAACACTTTCATGAAAGAAGATGAAGGTTTTCATATAAACAAGTATTTTCTGTTACCTAGGTAGACTTCTTGAGGGAATAAAAACAAATAACTGAAAACAAGAGTGAAGTGAATCTCAGCGGCATTTTTTTAGCATATTTAAAAAAATAAAAAAAAGACAATGTCAAACTGAAAAATCTGTAGGGATGCACATGGTGTAAGTTGTTGCAAATTAATATCAGAACATTGTGGCATTTCTTATCTAAGAAAAGTCTGTTTTTCAAGTTGAGTTGATATCAGCATGTGAATTTGCGTAGTGAACTAAGTTGCTAAGATGCTTTTATTTTCATCCCCGCATGTGAAGACTCTTATTTTGAAGTAGAAAAGGAAATAGCTCTTGAGTTGAGTCCTTTTATTTTGCTTGATTTATGGATGCAACTTCCGCCGCTAACCGGAACCGCCATTTGTTTATATGTTAGCAACTCGCTAACTAGCTTTCCACAGAGGTTTTAGGCTATAAAATAAGTGGGAACTCGAACTATCACAGCTTAAATGTGGCAATATTGTTTTACCGCTACCTACAGCTATTGCAGGGAGGGATGGTGACTTGAAGAAATGGCCGCAAATAACCCGCACTAGCATATGTAGCTACTTCACTGACTCAGTTGCTTTAGATGCAGATGCAGGTTTTCTTCCGTTGGCTTTTTATCCAAACAATGAAACGAGCACATAAAGCATTTTGGGTTTTCTCTTCAAGTTAAAAATTTTTTGCCAAATTTTTTTTGTTTCCTTATCTGTGGCCAGGCAATAAAAACTACCGCTTTAGTTTTGGGAGCACGTTCAAAACGCTGCAGCCACAAACTAAACTTGGTCTGATTATTAAAGTACAGCCACGAACAGCAACAGTTACCTGAGCTCTTCAAGGGCATCTTACGACACTTTCCAGTGGCAAGTTGCTGTCTATAGCAGGTTAATGTGTGATTCGGTTCGGTTCTAGTCCAGTGGTAATGGTTACCATTGTATTACCATCCAGTGGTACGTAATTATCCATATTACGGTCTGGAGAGCAGCAGCTGCGGTCATTTCTCCCTTGATTTGCAGCGACACTCAGCAACGAAGAACCTTGAGGTTCTGGTACTGATGGACTAAAATCCAGATATTTTATTTTGTCTTATTAAAAAAATTGTTCCTGGCCCAAACATAATGATAGAGTCAAATCATGAACTTTATTATTTTTTAAATACAAACGAAAAATAAAATTCACATCAGACCAAGCTAATGTTATGTAGTTCTGGTGTTTTACACTGTCAGCTTTATTCCCCGACCCTCAGAAATCGCAAGATTCTTCACATGAACCCAGTTCAACACACCTGTAATCCACACTGAACAAAGGATCTCTAAAGAACGTTAGATAAATAAAATCATTCAAAAATAATAAAGTGTCAAAATATTACTTTGTGAAGTTGGTGACTAGTGAGCCAGACCAACTCAGCTGTGGCTTTTTAAAGTCTTTGTTTAATGCTACAAAAGATGCCTTTAAACATGTTGCACAGCAATAAAGACGACATCATCTCAATCCGATGCAGACCTTAGAAATCCTCTGATCAAGTGGACCACTTCCTCTGGACACTTTCCCTTCAGCATCCCAAACTGTCCTGCATGACCCAAGGCTTCAAAGGAACTGGAATTACAAGATCTAATGTTTCAGAATAACTGGGTTCATGTGAAGAAACTTGCGATTTCTGAGGGTCGGGGAGTAAATCTCAATGTCAGAAATGCTCTGATCTCTTTAACTCAACCATAGTCTCAAAGCTTTCCTTTAAACTGTTCCAGGCATTTGATATCCTCTCGGTACAGAGCACAGTCAGATGCAACATTTTAAAAGATCAGAATAAGTCATTTTGCTTCAGCTCTGGAAACAGAGTCGTCAGATCTTAATGGTGAGAATTAATCATTATATATTCGTTTTTTGTCGTAACTGGACATCACTATTCAACTTGATAGTGAGGTCTAGGCCTGGCACGATAACAAATTTTAATGTACAATAAATTGGCCAGAAATGATTGCGATAAACAATAATGTCATTTGGCATATTATTGCAAGTAATACCCACTCAAGGATAAAAAAAATAATTTCTGAAGAAAATTTAGCTTTATTTAGTATAAACCTGGAAAACGACAATATAAGACATAAGAAACAAAACAATAACCAAAGATGCATTTTAAAAAATATTAATCATTCAGCTAAGACAGAGAGAACAGGCAAAGAAAAATAGCGCAAACTATTGTATACTAGCTGTCAAAGGTTTGCATTGCTTTTCAAAATGGCGGCTTTTCGACGATAGTTAGACAGCAGTCTTTTTAACGACTGCTGTCTAACTGGAAATTATCGACCTGGTTTTAATTCATCACCTGATTATCTGATTTATTGCTGGTGAGATCAATGGAAAACAGGACAATCGGCCTGTTTGTGTTCTGTTCCTTTCGTTTGCTCTTTTGTTTTCCAAGTAGCGACTCTGTCATCTATTGTCGGGCATGTTGCATGACTAATCACCGCCACGTCCGCGACCTCCTTCGTGTTTGCCTTTTTTTTCTTTTCTTTTTTTTTTTTTGCACATTGTTCTTGTTGATGCGATATTGTTGACACTTCAGCAAGTTAGTCATCCTCTACATTTGGCAATGGATTTCACGGGCCAGCCCCCCATTGAAGGCTCGCCATCTGTGCCGACAGCCGCCATCTATGAAACGTGGGTTTCATCAACACAGATTTCGAATGTCTAACAAATATGTATAGCCTCTGTGAGTTTTTCTATTTGTTATTGTTGTTGGTAGGTTCCTGTTTTGCCGTCTAGTCTTTGAACTCCATCCTCTGTGATGCTGTTGGCCTTGAACTTTTCCAGCTGCGGTAGAAAGCGCTCTCTTGTCTCTCTGAAGCTTTTGATTCAGCTCTTAGGCAATGATTTTCAGTTCCAAACAAGCATATTTACAGAGACGTTTCTCTAAGGTTTGTCCTTAAATAAGTCCTCTCCCTCAATACATTTCTTTACCCTTTGTCTACAAAAGAAGAGCTCCTTGTGTTTGATGATAGAGTGACTCACCCGGAAGCGTCAGCCGGAATGATGCTTCTGCTGCGGCTGCTGTCCTAATTTAGACTTTGTGAAAATGCTGCAATGTTCATATTAACTGTGATCACATCTTTTACTTTCAGCTCTCACGTTTGACATGGTACAGTTCCAATTTTTAATGAATTATTTGATTGCCCCATTTCATGTTTCTGTCCCTCGTATGTGCTTGTTAGAGCAGTGATGCAACAGAATATGGTGGGGGGGAAAAGTGAAAAGTCTTCATTCTTCATGGAAGTGTAAAATAATCTTTTTGAAAATGTTTCTGCTTTTGAGTTGAATTTTAACCAAAAAAAAAAAAAAGAAGACCCTGTTCATACGATTAAGCTAAATAATGTGTGCGGAGATATTCAAAGGGACCATAATATGTATTTCCCAAGCACATCATGACATTTTATAGTACAATCATAGTCTTAAAAAAATCTGTATAAATCAAACATGTCTTGACTTTGTAATTTGACACCTTGAAATTGTCCTTTGTGCCTTTAAGAAGCTCCTCTGCTTCCGGAAGCTCTTTAATATTGGTACTGGTTCACTTAACAGAGTGAGTGGAGTAATACAAGTTCTGTTTTTGGAAAACTTTTTCATCCGTACTAAGAACCGTTAATAAACTGTTGTTAAAGACCCTAAATCAAGATAACAGGAGCTGTGTTTCCACTACAAATGTGCACAGAACTTTGCTGATATAAGTTTGTTGATGCAATAACTCATCAAAAACATCCTCCTACCACTTCCTGTCATCTTCTTTGTCTTTTCTGCCAGTAGTATCATCCAGTTGTTGATCATATGACTCATGTGTTCTGGAAAAAAAACAAAACAAATGTTTCCATTGCAGTTTTGCAAAATTCACAAATTTTAATACAGCTCAAAAACCAACCTCATCCTAACACAAAAACCTTTTCGATATTGACGCATTCCCATTAAGCATATTTATTTCCGTAATTCTGATTTCAGCTAGAGATGTTCTTAATGTTGGTATGTAGTGCACGTTGAGCAAAACTCTGAAACCGGAGAACCGGCACGAACTCGATGTGAATCAGGGCATAAAAACAGAGAATCCGACGCTGAATAGTGAAAAATCAATATGAGTGTCAAATCAACACATGATGTGAAACACATGATGACGAGGCGGTGCAGATTACTGGTGGTGAGCATCAATACAAACGATAAAATACAACTTAAAAGAAAGAAACTAAAGAGGACATAACAATAAACCAAGAGAGGATGATACTATTCAAAGAAAACTAAATGGAAATGAATGAAGAACAAAATGCAAGAATAAACTAAGAAACTAAAGTAAATACAGAGAAATAAGCTGGTATGGCAAGAATCATTGTTTTCAGACAAAAGGTCAAATAATATTGTGAAAGTGCCATGAGTTTGTCATATAAATATATTTCACAGACGATAACAATAAGGAACTTATCACTTATTTATGTTTTTAATTAGATTTTATTTTATATATTTATTTCTTCAATATTAGTTTTCATGTCAGTGTTAATGTCATGAATCTATAAATCAATAGACAGGTCTATACAAAGATATATTCCACGTTTCTGTCCCATATTTGTATGGCATTAAAAAGATCTTGAACTTTTGTTTTTCCAATGAAAGCTCTGGTTTGCACAGTTATGCCATGTGGGTGAAATTTTATGGATAATACTCTGATGTCCCATTCTCTTGAAGGCAACACAGAGGTGCAGCATCAGAAACTGTCAGAAACACTGCAGAGAAGAAGAGTTGTGATTAATATTGTTGCAGTTCTATCCATGTTTTCATGTTGCAGAGCAGAGTCTTTTTGCAAATAGATCAAAGTTTAAACTTGTATTGTTGTACATCTTTCATCTGGTCATTTTGTGCCAGATTTAGTAACTAACATCAGAAAATGGCACAGAACAAGAATATTTTTTTTCCACTCTGATTAGCTGCTGTTAGGCTTACTGATTTTAAGCTGAATGTCCATTCATTGCATTCTTCTTAGACGCCTGTAAAAATAATTTCTAACCACTTTACTTTTTTGTTCTCTGGGAAATTATTTTTGATGATAAATACAAAAACAAGCATAAAAATCAAAACATCAACAGTAGTGATAGTAATATTAATAATACAATAATAGTCAGTGCAAAGTAGCCTACAATTTCTTTGGAGGGGGGCGAGAGGGGACTTGGATAGTGGATGGGGGGCCCTGGCCCTAAAAAGGTTATATAGCCTCATCACTGCAGCCCCTGTATGCATGACGCCGTGTGGACTGGTGGTCTTGTTGTTGCCCCTTCAGCTAGAGAAGGCAGCCTCCGTGGCCACAGGCTGTCATCTCATTAACCAGGGGGCACAAAACGAAGGAACTCTGCTGCAAATTATCACGCTCCTCCTTTTCACTTTAGCAAAAATACAAGTGTGACCGGGGTCCTTGGATTCTCAGCATCCTTGTCAGCTATCCAGTTACACACATCTACAGTGTGCGACTGTGTGCAGTGAACTGTGCATGTTCCATGCGCAGACTGTGAAAACATTTTTTCTCTCGGGAGCACGATGAAGTAGCTGTCTGTCTAGCTATCCAGGCAGCTATAAATATTTATAAATGGGGATTAATTCAGGTTCAACGCTAGCCTTTGAGCTGATTCCTTTTTGCTGATATGTAGCAAGTCTGTCAAAGAAAGAAAAAAGAACCAAAAAAATAAAAAAAAATCTCCATCCAGATCTCTTCCCCATTGGCCGTGATGGAGTCGTACATCTCAGGACTATTAATTTCCTCCCAAGCAGTCCCACATCACTTGGGAAGCACCTGTTGGTTGTAGGATGATGTGACACACTAGCATGTGGCGGTTTCGCTCGCGGTATACTGATGTGGACTGTCATCAAACGGCCTGAATGAGGTCGTTTTTGCGACTTGCATTCACACTGCCAGATGCCTGACCCCCGCGGAGTCGTCTCTTATTCTAACACCATGAGAAGGAACGCAGCAGTCCGGCGCGGGGACGCTGCCATGCGCACGTCTATACCGTACGCGCGTTCGCCGGCGAGTTTATCGTGCGGGCTGGTTTCAATATCGATGCCTCCGCCAGCTTGTCATTTGGACCCTTCTGATTGCAGAGGCGTGATGGTGTGAGGGGAGAACACAAAAAGAAACGAAACCTCACCCGAGAGGGAATTTGTATGATTTGTTTGAATATTTACTCCGACTGCTATGTGTTGTTTTCAATTTGTGTCTAATAAAGTGTAGGTCTTCATTTTTTAGTTTTTTTTTTTGGTAAAGAACCAGACTGGTTCATAGTCATAAATCAAAGCAATGCACCGCGGACAGCTCAGCTGCTGGATGATGTAATTTTCCATCACTTTTTAGACTTGTGTAAAATTGCTTCGTCTGTCTTCGGGGAGCTCACAGGGTAATGTGCTGTCAGAGATAGAAAATCTGATAGGATCCTGGGGGAGCTGAGGAGGGAATAACAACGTCAGGATTTTTGTTTATCATCGCGTTGAACATGAAGAGCAGAGATGTACAGCAACACACACTGTAATTGGTACACCAGTGTCGCCTCGTATATTATGTCAGATGTGCAGGAGAGGCTTTATTTGATTGGAGATGCAGTTGTGCTGATAGATATAGGAAAACCGTTGATTGCATGTCCTCCACACACACATATATTACATCTTTCTATCCTCACAAGGACTTTCACTGCATTGACTTTCATTCATTTTTCATTTCTAACACTGAATCTTACCTTAAACCTAACCATTACCAGTACATACCTTAAAACCTAAGCCTAGTCAGACCTTAGTCCTAAACTTAACCCCAAACTTAAAAACGGTCCTCACAACACAGTATTTGTTTGAAAAATGGGCCTTACAGGGTGAGAACTGCAAAATCTAACACCAGACCTTTTGCTCGGATTTCTTTGCAAAATTCCTCAAAGTTCAATAGAAAACGTCTGACATTAGTTTTCACGTCTTGCCACAGATTGTCAATTGGTTGTAAAACACAGTCATGCTTTCATCGACACAATTCCTCCACTCCAGTCTCCAGTACGGTCTTGTGTTTGGGTCCACCCATCAACTGTAACCAGATAGCCTGTCCCTGCTATAAAAAAAAGAGTTTTAATTAGTTTTAATCTTATCTGATTGGAGCACCTTCTTTCACATGTTGGTTGTGTTCTCTACATTGCTTGGTGAAAACATCATTTCTTTCATCCAAAAAGTGCCATTTTTTTCTAGAAAAAAAATAGCCCAGATTTATCGTCTGGATGAATAATAGTTGTTCTATGGACAGAATTTCCCACCTGAGCTGTGAATCTCTGCATCTCCTCCAGAGTTAGCTTCTTGCCAGCTCAAGTGGACAGCACCGTCTTGGTGGGTTTGCACTTATGCCAGACTGTCTGTTTTCGCCTGATGTCCAAAACATGCGATCTTGTTTCATTACCTAGTCCTGCTTTAAACTTTATTAAAACTTCATCTCAGACTCATCTGGTGTGCTCCTTGGTCCCCATGAGGATCTGTGGTCACTAATGTCTCCAACAAATCTTTGAGGCCTTTGCAGAACAACATCTCTCTCAACTGTTTGTGCTTTCCATGTGGCAACAACTTCCAAAAGTGTGCATATGTTTCCTTCAAATTCATAATTTACGAGACATTTGTAGTTTTTAAACCCTTGTAAAGTTCAGCAACAGTAGATCGGTGTATCACTCTATAAAAGCTGCTACTGTGAAACCACATTAAATCAGGTTAGCATAAGTTTGCCGCCGGCTTGCACAGCCTGTCACACTCTCACCGTTCTTGTCTGGAGAGTAGTGAGCAGCTATCCGCATGTCTTCTTCAGCACAGCAGGGAAAGTTATCCTTAAAGTTCTGCAGGGAATCTGTAATGTGAAGATGTTCTGATAAGCAATAGCCTTACCTGTACGCTAAGCTAACGCTCCGCTCGATTTGGCACGTTTGACGCAGTTAGAAGCTTCAAAACTCGGAATGTCTTCTCCATAAACAAAATCAAATATTTAGGCCATGTTCTTTGTGAAGTGATAGTTTCCTGCTTACCCTGACAGCAGGATATCAGTAAATGAACTTGCTGAATAATCTCAGCTCAGATCAGCAAACTGCAAAAGGCTCTGAGCTCCCTTTGAGTCTTAATATGTATCTCCTGGAGGCCATTTGCTCTTCCTTCATCCCAATCGTGTCGATAGCCTTGATGTGACTGTTTCCAACCCTTCCCACGAACGGATTTAATTTGTTTCAAATCCATCATTAACCAAAAGTGGGGCCTTGCCTCAGCGAGTTATCCTTCCTGTGTTCTCTTGTTCATTTTACATGTCCTCAAGTTAATTCCAGTCCTAATTAACTACCTTTGAAAGGAATCTGTGCGATAATTACCACAAGGAGGTGGAACGGAAGCAATCACACTCTGCGCAATTTATTCCCCCACCGCAGGGAAAACCCTGCAGAGTCACCCGCTGCCTTCCGACTTTTTCATTTTTTATTTTTTATTTTCCCTTTCTTCCCTTGTCCTAAGAATCACCTTCACCGCTCGCTTTCAATCGTGTGGAAACAGAGACACAAACAATCAGGTGGCTCCAGACAAACACCCCTGCTGCTTCGCTCACTGGCTTCAGTCTATTTGCAGAAATACATTTTGGAATCGGCACAAACTTCAATAGAGTTTAATAAAGCGAACAAAGCGGTATCTCTCGCAGCACTGAAGGAAGAAGTGGTGCACGAGGAGCAAAATATTTAAGGTAATTTTGGTTTATTACAAATTCAATTCTGTTGACGGGAACATCATAAGTGCTTGGCCTTACATAATAGAAAAATCTAAGTAGGCTGAAAATGACAATTATTTACCTTTGTAACGTTATTTTTTTCATCATCTATGTCCCCAATGTGTGTATGTAAACTTCTGATTGAAACTTTGGATCCTTTGTAAAAATGGAGAAGAAATGTGCTTTAGAAACATTCAGTTTTCCAGCCTGAGCTATAAGAAAATATTGGGACTTTTATTCACTGATACTTGAAGGACTTCAGCAGAAGGGATAGTAGATGAATGAGCATTCTAACTTTAATCTTTTCGAGAGCTTAGAGGAAGCTATGAAACATCTATCAACTTAAAAAATGTTATCTTCGAAGATAAAGCAGATGAGCTTATCTCGCCTTATCCGCCATCGTTTCTCAGATAACCATAACTTCTGGCTCATGTGAAACAATGGCAGATATTTTTTGTTTTTTTGCTCTGCTGTAATTTCAGCTACAGAGAGGTGTGGATTCCTGGATTCCCTCTCTTCAGCTTTTATTTTTCATGCCCGTGCATCGGAGCTGTCTGTAAATGCATCAGCATGGGGTGGCGTCCCCTGAAGGGAGCCTTCAGCTGTAGAGTATTATAAAGTTAGGACCCGTCTCTCACCCACAACACATCAAAACGCAAATACAATCTATAACTTAGGGGCTGCGTGCTTCATGTGTATACGAGATTTTGAAGCAAACAGTACATTTAGATGAGCCGTTTTTTTTAATCAAACTGTAGCCCATTCATTTTTAGATATATGTCAGTCAAGAGCGGCTATGACAAGAAGTGCGGCACCAGCTGGTTGATGCTAGCAGGTGTAGCTTAAAGCAGGTAATATGGGGCGACGTTAAACTGCAGCCACACATTAGTGTGTAACTTCTTGTCCCTTTGATGATTCAGTTTTATGACAAATATTTTAACATCTATTTTAAAGTTGTAGTTAGAGGCAGTTCAGAACGGCTTTTCATATCTAAACATTCCCTGGTAATTACTATTACAATTTAATAGCTCAGTTACTAAGTTACTTTTTTGGAAAAAAGTGCTTTTTAAAAGTAATAGGATTAAGGTTTTTTACAGAAAAGCAACATGAGCTGCGTTTCCATTTCAAATGTGCCCAAAACTTTATCAGTTTTTCATGAAATAAGAAGTACAATTAAAATCACATGTGAATAAGTTAGCTCATGCGATGAGTCATTGAAAAACATGATCCTCCAACTACTTCCTGTCGTCGTCGGCAACCAGATGTTGCTGATCATGTGACTTGTGTTATACGATAAAGATGTTTCCATTGCAATTCTGCAAAATGAACGAGTTTATTTCTATCTCTAAAACTTTTTTATCAAAAAAATTAGATTTTTGATGTTTCTATTACACAAATTTATTTTCAAAATGTCAAATTGCGCAATTATACAGTCGGTAGAAAGGCAGCTTCAGAGCAGTAAGAAAGAAAGGGATGCAATGTTTGGAGAAACCTGGATGAACCTTTGATTTAGTGACAAAGTTCAGAAAAGAAATAAGATGTTATTATTTGTTTGACAGGCCAATCAAATACCGTAGGCTAAATATCAAACAATTTTTTACATAACACATCAGTGGTCTCCATAGGGATCTTGCTACAAACCAGTATCTAAATTTGTGCAACACATATTGGTTTTCTCCTGCAGAGAATTGTTTTTTTCCGTCATAATTAAACAGTCTCGCCTATCTGTGCTTCAAATGGCAATGCGCTGCCTCACAAAAGTTTCCGAGCAACGAGAACAGCGAGACGTCCCACAACAGATGGCGTGGCTCCCTGAGAACACCGAACTCATCATCTCATTGTCAAACTGGGATTACATAAAGAGACGGAGGCAACCGAGAGCGCTAAAAGGACCATGACAGGTTTTCTAAGATGGTTTAAATCGGCTACATATCTCATACTTTGAGAAACAGACTGTTCAAAAACTTTTAATTTTTACAGTTTTGTTCACTGACTCATTAAGACGTTAAGTTGTCCCCTGTTGGACAAATCAAGCCTAGATCAACTTGGTTAAAATTCGTTTCCACTGTTTTATTGGTAATGTTCTGCAATCTTTAAAACAAACAACAAGGTAGTTTTTAAATTTCTAACCGGAGACACCCAACCTCTGGAAAACATTCAACCACCTTGGCAGAGTAAACTCCCAAAGGCAGACAGCTGCTCTGTGAGCCACGGTTCCTGGTCTGATGAGAGGGAACCGACAGAACCTGGAGGACAGGCCCAATCTGGTTCTGAGAAACTAAACAGCAACTGGAAGCACTCTTCCTACTCATCTATGGATAAGGCTGCTTTCTGGTCGCAGAGCGTCTCCAACCTGGAATGTCTTCACTTTACTGAACTTTTCAGTCCTTCCCAAAACCTTCTTGAAGTCACGACGAATGTCAAGGAAATCCAAACAATGTGGGAAATACTTTGTGATCGCTTGAGTTCCAGAGAGAGAGAGAAAGACTTAAAGAGATTAAGCGATCAATTTGTGATCACTCCAAAAACATGTGTTAGAAACATTAGACAGATGTTTAAGAGATTTAAAACTGATAGAAAATTTTAAAATACTATTCTAAATAGGAATGATTATTGAAACATAACTGTAATTAAAATAAACTTTTATGAGCTTTAAATCATGTTATAACGTTATTCCATCGTCAAAAACATATCTGGAGTGTTGCTTTTATTCTTTCATGCATGTTTGAAAAATCCTTCAATTTCCTGTAGCAACAGGAAATTGTTCAAAATTTTCAAAATGTCTGGAGGGACCGAACGCCGCCTTTGAGGATGAAGCTCAGCTCCTTCAGACTAGCCAGCAGCAATTAGCAAACACCTAGTTGAACTGCTGAGCTCAGTATATGAGCTACTTCACTGGTAAAAATGTTGTTAAAGGGTTAATAGAGGAGAAATGTTGTGACAAGATGTAGATTCAGAAAGAGCCGGAGTTTTTTAAAAAAAGACATTGTCCCAATTTCAGGGGATTTTTTTTGAGTCACCTTTGACATGTAGAGCATTTTTATAACTGAACATGACATATGTACTTTATTGTGCTGTAAAATGGCGCTCTGTGGCTGGAAAATACCTACTGCCCCTTTAAGTGTTCAATAAGTTGCTATAGCTAATGACTCACCATTAATTAGGCTTAATGCATCTGTATATATGCGCCGTCCATGCATTGTTTATAAGCTTTAGAGAAAACTTAATAATTTGGAAAACTTAACAATTGTAACTGCAAGTCTTCAGTCAGGGTTCAAGGAATACTCCACACTGATTATCAATTTTTTTTTTTTTCACGGCTTACTTTGAAAAACAAATAGCAAACCTAATGTTGGTTTTATTTTTTCATTGAAAATGCAATGTAGTGTGTACAAAACAGCTGTTTTCTTATTTGAAATTATAAAGAGAAATATATATTCTCTGTATATTTGAATATTAAGAAAATATAATAATATTCTCTCTCTGGAAATCAGTGAATATGTTGTCTTCTCTTGTACTTGCTGTTTATGCTTGCACTTGCCAGTATTAGTCGCTCCTGCTCAAGAACACAGTGGGTGTTGAGGACAACATTCCCTGTAACAAAGACCTAAAATTTTTTATTTCAAATTAATAAGAAAAAAATCACGATTAACACAATCGTTGCTGCATAAATTGGTTATTAAACCATTGAAGACGATGGGTTATTCTAATCCTTAATGGAATATTTGTTTTAGTTTGAATTCTTGCTGTAAACAATGAAATCCATGGTTAAAAATATTCACTGTAGAAATATATTACGTATATCCAAAAATACTACCTTCAGTCCTAACATTTTGAATGCTGCAGCCAACGACTCATCCGTTATAAATGGCTCAGGTTTATTTGAAGTCATGGTACGGCCGACTCTATTGGCTGGATGGATTTTCAGGGAAGATGAGACAAGGAGGAGGCAGAAAAATGTTGAACTCTGGCTCATTACATTTTCTTGTTCCAGCCAAAAGAATCAAAGTTAGTGTAATGGAGAGGAACTTTGCTCTGCGACAGACATTTCTGGAGGGGGCGAGACGTCTAGTGTGGAAATCCATTCTGTGCGGAGGGAGCATCTCAGCTGATAAAACTCCTCCAGGATGCTCCTGGGCTTTTCCATCACCGAGGCAACATAAATGTAATTTTTAAGATGTTCTCAACTCTAGAGGTCCAATTTGCCCTTCACTTTTTTTTTTCCTTTTTTTTTTTTTTTTGTGAAAGATTCACCTTGCAAGGAATCTTGTGAGAGATTCTTGTGCGGTTTTGAGGAGGTGGGCTTAAAATGAAGCCAGTGATTCCCTGAGGACTTGTCGATCTGGCTCCGAAGTGGTTTTCATTCTTCTGATGTCACATGATGAAGGCAAACGTAGAATTTTCTAATCTGTTGAATGCATAATCCTTTTCGAGGCCCTCTCAGCATGTTTTCCTAGATAACTCTTCGACTTCTCGTGTGGTAATATTTACCTGCGGCGGCGTGGGCGGGCCTGAGGCTTCAGCTGAGATTTAGAGCCACAGCGTGCCTTTAGTCCCCAGTGGTTGGGTAGGTAGTCACCCGGTGAAAACTGCGCTCCGCTGTGCACATCTCTTTAATAAAGAGAGCGCTGAGGTATGAAAGCCCCGCAATGACAGCAAATGTTGTGAATAAATTGTTGCTCACACGTCTTACTTCATCACTCCCCAACTCACCGTGCCACTGTGGTTCCATAATTTGAAATGACGGGCCTTTGATTGCTATTTACAGTGTTGTCGAGGTGAGGGAAAAGATTCAACATGGTGGGTAAACAGATTCGCTGCCACTTTTCCACCAGATCTGCCGATGTTGACTTTATATCCACTTGCTGTTTCCAAGCCACCCACCCCCACCCTCGCTTCTTTCTCTTACTCGTCTGTGAAGACGTGGGAGCTGCGAGTCACTTTTGAAACGGTGGCGATAGAAATGTAGAACGGATCTGACGGACTGAAAGCGACTCGCAAGGTTTTCTAGAATTTTCTTTGCATTTTGATCAAATTGATAAGTTATAAAATCATGCTTGATATCGGCGAACGTTTGTGAAGCTTCAGGGTCCATTAACACCAGACACTTTATTCAAACTCTAGTTGGTTTGTCTAGAACGTCCGGCTCGTTTGGAGAAGTGTGAACATGCAATCAAACTCTTGATGTGGACTCTGGTCCGTCTGAAAACCTCTGTTTGTGTTCGGTTGAAGTGAACTCTGGTGCGGTTTAAGTGCATATGTGGATGTGAGCGGACCAGAGATCTCTCCGAGAGCAGGAAGCGGATTATAAGCACAGGGCTTTCTGGGTAAATGCAATCAAAACAAACATGTGGGTCTAATGTTAGCAGGAGAGATGACTGGTCTTTTGTTGCCAAAGACAAAAGAGAAATCCTGCAACTGCTGAAATCTGTGGTTCTTGATGCGTCACCTCCACAGACGAGGGAGCAAGCAGGTTTTCAGAGCCTCCTAGTTCTGGTATTTTCACATCACTCACATGTTACTAGTATTTTTCTGTCTTTCTTTTCCTATTGTGTTAGCCTTTGTTGTCATGCAGAGCTGACAAGCAGTCTACATTAACCAACCCTGTCAATGTAACAGTGCAACTTCTGTCTTTTATTCTTTTAGTCGCCATCTGACAGCGTGTCATGAGACAGATTTGACTTTGACAAAAGAATACTTGGGCTTTTTTAATATTGCAAGATCTCATTAATGACTTAAAAGATGCTTCAAAAGTAGTAGTGGAATATAACAAGATGCTGTAATATGAAGCGTTTTTATTTATTTATTTTTTAAAGAAAGTAAAAATTAAATAGCAGCTTGTTCAAGTATTTCTTGGAAGTTTCTGGTTCTATTAGAGCTGCGTTCAGTACCACAAATTTAATCATTGTTCTATATTTTAAACAGTCATATTTGAATTCAACTTCAAACATGAACACGCTTTCTTTACTGAGGATAAGGTTATACATGCCGTTTATGTTGTTACTTTTGATGTGCTTATAATTTGTAATCTGAAATGTACAAGTAAACAAAAATATAAGAACTTTTAATTTGACTCCTAAATAGTTCTTTCATTAGATGTAAGGGGTTACTGAAAGTCTACAGTATCTCCTCTCTGGCCTGCTTTCAGTCTCCTTGGTGACCAGATGTTTTACTGGCCAGTGGGCGGTGGTGATTTCAACTAGTTTCTTTATTAATGTTGGGTTTTAGCTTAATTTTTGTGCCAAAGCATCAGGACATAGTTACCGCAGAAGACGCATTTTGTCATCTGAATGGAAAAACTGTTTCTGCAGCCCATTAGTAGGACCAGTTAGTTTTAGAGTTGTCGCCATGGAAATGATCAGAAAGAAAAATCCTACACTCTGCTGCACATAAGTGTGTTCTGCAGCTATAAATAACACATCCATCTAAAGCTGAGGAGAAGTTACATGATTTTTTTTTTTTTTTTTCACTAAATTTTGCCCACAATTCCCAGAAATAAAATGTCTGCACTAACTGGGGGAGAGTTGACATGGGTAGTTAGACCACAGATCTGTAATTGTGTAAGCCCACTTACATCACACACATTCAAACATGATTCTTTTTTTTTTTTTTTGTGGACTTCTGAGATAAGCAGGTAAAGTGAAGTGTTTACTGACTGAATGTCAAATGCATGTAGCAAACAACCCATGGAAAAGAGCAGCAGGGAGATGATTATCATCCATGTTGGTTTATGTTTTTGCGCTAAAGTTTGATGTGTTCAGGTAGAACTTTAGTTCTCATCCAAAAATCTGCTAACGCCATTTGTCTGAAACGATAAAACCACTTACATGATTTAAAAAGATGAGCCATTGTGCTTTTATTCTGCGTACACAAAAGCTTTTGATAATGTTTTTCAGACTACTATAAATTCCACAACATTAGATGGTGTCGCTGTGTTCGTCTGTAGCAACTGGGTCAAACCTGTGATGATGTAATGAGGGTAAGTCAAAGCGTAAATAAGCTGAATACACAGAAGCAGCAGAAGTTGTGAGCGATTTCACCGAAGATTTGAGAGATTTAGCTCCAGTTTTAAAGGTAAAAGATGGAGTGACAAAGAAGAGGGAGCTGGTTCTATTGAAGGACTACAGCCCCTTTTTTGAGCTGTAAGAGATCTGAGTTGTTTGTTTCAGAGTATCTGAAGATGAGATTTGCTTCCGCACATTTCACAGCTCAGAGTTCATCCACCATTTCACATATCTGACACCTTTTGACCTTTAGCTTGTAATGTTTTGGCTCATTGGTGCCAGTTGATCCAGAGATGTCAGCCCAAGTCAGTGAACTGAGGCATGGTCGTCCGCTTCTGTTGTTGTGGAGCCCAAGAAGGTCCTAATGGGAAATGTGACTGCATTTGCAATGCAAGATGTCATTTATCATGTCGGTATACAATTCAGGTTTAAAAGTTTCTTAAGGCAAAATACCTGAAATGTTTTAATATAAACGTGTCCAAATAAAAGGAAATTTGCTTTTTCATTGTTATTTTAAAAGGAGGGGAAATATGGTTCATTATCTGGATAGATAAGATCAACACTAGATAACACTGGATGTTTTTATCATGTTTTATCATTAAACTCCCACCTTTGTTGCCAGGATAATGCATTACATGCAAATATATTTATATATATATTTTTTTATTAAATAAAAAATTTGTCAATCAGTTTGTCTTTCTTGCTGCCTAAATATAAGAGTCATTGTTTGCTTTCACCACTTAATTCCTCCTTCCTTGTGAAATTTTTACTATTTATTAGGTTAAGACATATATTTCTAATACAAAATATATTAAAACACTCTTTTATTTGATTGCAAGTTTTCACTGGAGCCCTCAGGCCAGTAAAAATGTACCTTTGGATTCTATCAACTTCATCCTTGGCACTTAAAAAAAATGAATTTTTCTTTTGACACACAAAAAAATCTGAATAAATTCCTATGACAGCTTCAGATAATGCGATCTTATGTTACCCGACATGTGAAGACGGCATTAAAGTGTAAAATAAGTCAGAGTTTCTCTCCGCTCTCACAGGTCCCGTAGCCGTGATCAGTGGTGAGGAAGACTCTGCCAGCCCTCTTCATCACGTCAATCACGGGATCATCACGCCGTGTACTCTGGATGCGGGACCTGACGCAGTCGTCATAGGAATGACTCGCATACCTGTGGTGGAAAATCCCCAGTACTTCAGGCACGGACACAACTGCAACAAGCCGACCACTCGTAAGTCTGTCTTGTTGACTCTGATCCAATCCAATAAAGTCATACAGCGCAAAAATAAATATTCCTTCATCTTGAACTATTTGACCAGATATCTCTACAAGTAAAGGGGACCTAAAGAAGAGTTTTGCATTCTATATGTGTAAATCTGGCGGAAACGTACGTCAATAGACCAGAGATTTTCATTGAAACAAGCAATGGTTCTTTGTGGTTGTTTTTGTTATTCATTTTGAATATTGTGTCTTGCAGTTTGTGTTAAATGTTTGTTAGAAATTAAAATTTATTGATCCTTGAGAATGTGTTCTTACACTTTTATGCCATTACCATCATGTTACTTGAGAATGATCTCAAAGCAACAATTTTATTGTAAATTACAATAACTTCTGGAACCAGTGAAATTTATTGAGACATTTGATGTGGTTTTGATTCATTGAGACTACCACTGCACTTTTTAGATTTTCACTTCACTTCACAAGTAAGTTCTGTTTTCTATTGGCGTATGAAAGAAAAAAATCCAGATGAAACAAAATATATAAAATAATCATGAGAAGAATTGTGGAAAAATCTCCAGGGGTATGAAGGCGCTGTCCATTTTCCATCTGCTGGTCGTCTTTCCCCAGTCGTCTATCAGCCGTGTGTGTGTTTGCTGTCCTTCCACATGGCCTGGTCCCAAAATGTAAAGGTCAAACAATGGAGGGGTGGTGGTCTTGGAGTTGCTGACCAAGCCACAATCAGTTTAAACAGAGCATAAATTCTGCTTTAGATGCAAAATGCATCACAGTGGCTCGTACTGTAGGTGTGCTGGTTTTGTTGAGGTGGCCTGTCTGGATGCCAAATGCTCATCTGAGAGACGCTTGGCTCGCACACATTCACAA
Source organism: Brachyrhaphis roseni (assembly GCA_903066815.1). Classification (NCBI taxonomy): domain Eukaryota; kingdom Metazoa; phylum Chordata; class Actinopteri; order Cyprinodontiformes; family Poeciliidae; genus Brachyrhaphis; species Brachyrhaphis roseni. The sequence goes on along the minus strand of CAEFZY010020867.1, from coordinate 120,243 downwards.
ACCTTAGCAAGGCTAAATTTTACTGTCACATATCAGTTCATTTTGCAAAGTGTGATAATCATCCCAAGCCAGCCCCCCCAAAAAAACCATCAGTTTAGTCTCAGCTGCAGCTGTGTGTCTGTGCTGCTGTATGGCGTTAGCCTCAGTTGGAGAGGTGCCAGACTCTTTATGCATTTGGGTGAAGACAACCTTCACTGTTCCAGCGACTAGTGTTTATATCTCAGCCTCCCCTTCCCCAGATCACCCACCCTCCACTGGGACTCGTGTTCCAAGTTGGGGAAAAGACAAGACCACTTTAAGGCCTAATTACTCCCAATTAGATTGGCTGCTCAGGAGAATCAGCAGAAAGCAACTGTTCCAGCAGCAACCCGCAGCCTCTCTCCTGCTCCTTCCAATCAAACCGCCTGGATTTTAAGGGTAAAGACTCTCTCCTCCGGTCCGATCGCAGTAGGATTCTTTTTTTCCGTAACCTGCCCTGTCCAGATTGGACCCGGCCCTATCTCAAAATGGCCGCACGTCATGCTAACAAAAGTCGGCCTCTGAGTGTGTAGCCAATGAGAAGAGAGGAAAACCCATTTAGAGGTGATAAATAAGTGACGGGTCTTATGTATTATGAATTGCATGAATTTTTTATGTCCAGCCGTTGACTGATTTATAACATCTCATGTCTCAGACAGGAGATCTGATTGTGGGGCTAATGAATAAGTGGCTCTGGGTAGGAGTGAAACTTTCCCCCAGTAACTGTGCACGGAGAATTAAAAGTCAGACCGTGTGTGTTCGGTGCCTTAGCTTTGACCTGGGCCTTCTCTTTTCTCTTTTTTCTTTTTTTCTTGGATTTAATTCTACATGCATGCACATAAAAGGAAATCGTAGGAAATGAGCCCTGAATTCATCACAAGGTCATAATGGCCACTGCTTTCTGCCACTGGCTAAGAAAACATCATTCACTGAATACGAATGCCTTCTTCACCCTCAGGACATGCACACAAGGAAGGGAAGTTTCTCTGTGTATCCATGTGTAAATGTGTGTTGTGTGGGTGTACTGCTGAAAATCAATCTGCGTCTATACAAGGATGTAGGCGTGCTGTCTGTGTGCCTGTAGGTATAAAAATAAGGGGGAAAAAAAGCTCTAATGTCACCTTATATTCCCTCACTACTTCTATGATTTGATGTGTCAGGGGTCCCTTTGGTTCTCATTGTCCTGCTGGACTTCCTCAGCACCACTCGCTTGGATACAGTATGTCGACTAATACATAATGTATTCATTCATTTACTTGAAAGCTTCTTATCCGAGAGAATAACGTGCTGCTAAAATATACACACAAACGCAGTGGTAGTTCGGGTCGTACAGCTGTGACGCCTGTCTTTACCCGAGTCCATCAGGAGTTCGCTAATGCGATGGTCAGACTCTTGTTGCACTCTAAGCATTTAAGAGATCAGCTCCTGGAATAGCAGTGAAGATTGCTGCCATCCCCTTTCAACATATATACCATAGTTCAGTATTTTGGTCATCTGAAATGAGCCGTTATCACCAGGCATTGTGTGGGACGTGTGGCGGCAGGCTGCCTGAGACTTGACTTGGACTTGTGGTTTAACGTCTCAAGACTTAGACACTTGTGGGCTAAAGACTCGACACCTGAGTGACACTTGATGTTCGAGGCATGGGAGGAAGCTCAAAATGCTTGAGGGCCAAGGATTGGAGTTGGCATAGTTACAGATATTTTCACCAGTTATTGGACATCACATAAAACCTGTTGGATGCCAGTCCTCAAAGACTGAACTTGCCTATCTCTGGTCTGAAGACTCAAGACTTGACTTTGATATGTGGTCTAGAAACTGAAGGTTTGAGTTAGACCTTCGGCTGAGGGACTAAAAACCAAACGTATCCTGATGATTTTCAGAAACTACACTTGATTTAGACTTGAGGGGTATAAAACTCCCCAAGTTGTTTTGAAAGCCAGCTTGTATGTAGGCCACGGGTCACAGTTATTATCCAGTGATACTTGAGGATTGTGGGTTATCAATTGGTCATAGCAATCTATTCATGTTATCTCTGGCTTCATAAAATTTACCTCCTCATAAACAGATGAACAGAGTTCAGCTCAGGGGTGAAAAACTTGATATGAATTCATAACCTACAGCAATACTTTCTTGTAGGAAGATGATATAATCTGCCTACAAGAATCTGTATATAATCAATATATCTGCCTATATTTGTCATTGGATATCTTATGATATTCAATTAAAAAAAGTTAATTTTAGTCATTAGACACTTATAAATTCCAAAATATAAGCATTTAAAACATCAAAAAGCTATAATGCCATTAATTCATCTCTTTTTTGAACTATTGTGTGTGACAGTGGCTGTGTTTTTGTTGGGGTTTTTTTGTAAGAGTTGTAAAAGGCCGTTTCTGGGGAAATGTTGCCGCATTAGCAAGATAAAAGCACAGAAGTCAAAGGACAATTCTTTAGCCTAATGATAGATCTATATCTAGCCAGATCCGCTGTCTCCCAGCAAATGTCTTTGTTTTATCACGCAGCTAGCGATTTTAATTACAGAGTTGTCCCATCCCGCTGGCGAGTATTACACAATAGCGTTTGATGCTGGAGTGTACCGAAAAGCTTTCCATTATATCCATTTTATTGGGGATATAACTCCTGGGCACAGCTCAGACAAACCTCTCCTCTTTGTCCCCTTTTACTTCTGCTGAAACAGAGACATAATTGTGCTCAAGGTGATGTTTTTGAAGATTTTAATGTTCCCAGCAGAGACAAAGAGTGACTAATGTGGCTGCCTGAAAGCTTTGTAAGTGAATGTAAATGGGCACTAGATTGATTGAAAGGCAGTTTTTATGTTCCAAGGCTATGATTCCATAAATTATGGTCTGATGTAAAAAAAAAAATAATAATAATAATAATAAAGGACCTAGGAGCCTGGCTAGCTTTGAATTCAAGCACTTTGCTTTAGTTTGCTACCTAAAAAGTCCTGGAGTTTCCCAGAAAAACTCAGACATTAATATGTTTATTTATCAACAGATGGCATAATATTGTCTTTCATTTTTAAATAAAAGCTGTTATATTGTGTTATACACTTGTATAACACAATTGTTTTAAATTTGTGTGAAAACCTGTGTGAAAGACACAGACTGTACACTAAAGGGTGTTTACCATACTGTGAGGCTCATGTACCAAACCAGGAGTAAAGACACTGCAAGTTCATTTACTTTTAGTTTTAAAGGGGCAGTGTTATGTTGTCCAGGCACATATTGCCATTTAATAGCACAATCTACTAACAATGTTACCTTCAGCTGTTATAAAAATCATATCAAATATGACTTAAAAGAAATTTTACTTAGTAATTTAACACCTTGATATTGGGCCTATGTCTCTTTTAAAGCTCCTGCTCTTTCTGAAACTCCGCCTTTAGTCAGAAAACATAAAACTGAACTGATATGCGACAGTCGTAACATCACTCCACCATTAACCCTTTAACGACGTTTTTACCAGCGCTGCGCTGGGAAGTAGCTCGTGTAATGAGCTCAGCAATGTGGGCAGTTCTGCCAGGTGTTTGCTAATTGCTGCTGGCTAGTCTGAAGGAGCTGAGTGGGATGCTCTGTGAAGTGGAAGCTTGGAAACTGCCAACACATTCTCACACCGTACGCGTCATATATTGACGCGTACTGATAATGCTTAAATTATGGACGCCAAGGGAAACCCTTTCGCGTCAATGACGAGTCCGGACGGCTCCCTCGGCGTCACATATTGACGACTTAGGAAAAACACGTTTGACGTGGATTATTTACGCGAAAGTCTCTCACAAACGTGGCCGAATCTTCAAACCCCCTCGAATTGGTTAGGTTTAGGGTAAAACTTAGGGTTAGGCATGAGGTAAAACTCACCTCGTCAAATTAGGACGCGAAGGGGGTACCCAACGCGTCAACACGTGACGCCGAGGGAATCAAACAGCGTCAATATATGACGAGTTGGGAGTGAGACTGGGTTGAAACTGCAGCTCCAAAGAGGAGGTGTAGCTGCCAAACAGGCGTTTTCTATAGCTAAAATGGTTGCCATGGGAGAGTAGGATTTTTTAAACATGCATGAAAGAATCAAGGCAACACTCCAGGCATGTTTTTGATTAAGGATATATATATATATATATTACATGATTCTGCTCCTTTTAAAAACATTCATTGTACAACACAGCATTGTTTTTGTTCCATTTTATGAACACAAAGACGTCTAAATTCAAACTTCTATCACTTCCTAATGAGTGTGACAGAACAACGCCGTGCTGATCAGGCGGTTCAGATCCCAAAGGGTCGACCCTAACGTGTCTCAGCCGCAGCATAAAACAGAGCTCAATCATCAGCACCTCTCCCCATAAATCTTCCATAAAGCATTTTCTGCTTTTATAGAAACACAATTTACACTGTATCTGTGGGGACTGGCAGCTTGGGGGGGATAGCAGGCCTCATCTTCGCTAAGATGTCAAATATAGTTCGAGAAGACTTTTAAAGAAACTCCCTCGAGCAGCTAGTGTAAAGTACTTAGTGCCTAAATGTACTTAAAGCTTAGAGTTTAATCCAGCACTAACACTGGGGTTATGCTCAGAGACAAGCCGTTGCCAAAGGACCCCAATGACAAGTTTTATCTCCTTATTCTATTAAAGCTTTTGCATGGAAGCACTCAGTGTTTATTATTAGATATAAACTGACTTTAATACACGGAGAGGGAAAGTTCTTATCTTCCAAGTGGGAGCTTATTCCTCGTAAATTTGTAACAATGCCATTTGAATATGTTATTATTTATTATAGCTATGATATAAAAACCTAACTATGCATTCAGTATGTTCATTAGTACTTATGGTATAAAAATCAACTCTTAATGTAACAGCTAAAAACTCTTAAAGTTACAGTTTCGAAAGCTAAAGTTAATAGCTTTAGCTTTTAGCTTTACCTGGGTTCTTTTTAAAAGTGATTTCCATGTTTAAAATTATATTTTCAGAATTGTCTGGACCAATAAAATATGTACGTTGTTTCAAAAAAATCGCTGAACTGCAGATTGTTCCTTCAATACTGCAGGTTGCTAACACTAGGAACTCAGGAGAGCCTAGAAAGGCAGTTCTGTTCAGGAATGTTCCTGCATTTCAGACTGAAACACACAAAAAAGAAGTGATTTCAATCGTTTCATCTGGTGTTCAAGTTGTTTAAGCAGTAAAAAAAACTCTGTTTGTGATGTCATTCAATTTTTTCAGCAGATTTCAAACCATTGGTGGAAAAAACAACTTTTTTTAGTTTAGATTTCAATTTAACTGTAAATAACTTGATCAGAGATGTAAAGCAGAATTTCATCAGCTTAGTTGGTGCTTTTTCTGATCAAAATTCCTGACAAAAAGGAACTGAAACTACAGTAGAATCGAGGATCTTTCATAGCTGCATCATCACATTTGTGTGAAACCAAGCCAGACCTGTTCATCTTACGCCTCCCCAAAATTTTTAGAACCCTTGAAATGTTATTAATATTGCACGACTTCACAAGAAATCTTATCTCAAGGCATTTCCCAATTTTAGATATGCCTAACAACAAAATGCACAAATAAAAAAAAATAAATAACTTATGATGTACAAAAAGAAGTCCTCTGAACCTGAACCGTGAATCCAGTTCAATATAAAAAGGATTCAAGTGTAAAGTTGTAACCAGGCAAAGTACAAAAAAGTTCAAGGAATGATATTTTAAAGCAGTGGTTCCCAAAGATTTTCTGGGCCTCCCTATGGATTACAATAAAATCCTCCCCTAAAAGAAAGAAAATCAACTGGTCACACACATCGTTCAACCAGACATAAACCTACACACATATTTTATTTTCTAACTCCACTGAAGTTTATTTCACACTTCAGGTTTCAACGAAACTACAAACCATCTTTACAGTGAAACACTTTTGTGTAACTGTTTTTTATTTATTTTTTTTTCATTCATCCATACTGCTTCATACACCCCCTGCAATGGCACTGCTCCCCCCCAGGGGGCGCGCCCCACACTTTGGGAACCACTGCTTTAATAAGGCACTGTACAGTCTAAACTCAAACTCTGAGTGGTCCTGCAGTGAAACAGCAATTAGCCAAAAAAATGTAAATTTTCTCAATATTCCATTTGAACTACCACAGTCTAAAAAGTGACCTACTTAACGGTACGATTACGCAACCTAAAAAGACACTTGAATGGGAAAGTGCAGAAAAGAATATCTTCATTTAACACCAAAGACACCCTGCTCCTGTGAATATAAATAAAAGACGCAAAATACCAATTTGTGTTTAAATAAAAAATAATCACTGGCCTTATTTCCTACGTTTTTTTGTTTTTGTTTTTCTAAGCCTGTGTAAATAAAGCAAGAGCTACAAGACAGAAATCAGGCAGGAGCAGCAGAGGCTCCTGCAGGCCGGCGTTCAGCCAGCAGGTTAGGAAGAGATGCCCGCTGAGAGTCAACAGTGAAAGCTGTCCTTCATGTCACAGTTTCCCGTCGATGCCAGATGACGCAGAGCCTCTGAGCTGCTGCGAATTTGATGCCAGAGGCTTTTTTTTTTTACACCATCAGCTGCTGGATGAGTGAATCTAATCCAGCTATTATATTCACCTCCTCTGGTGCATTGCAGCCACCCCTTGTAAATGTGTTTCACTTTAATTTATTATGTGACGTTACAATAGCTAAGCAAAGTGGGAGAAGATGAAAAGTTATTCTTAAGTGAGAGAACATATTTGTTCTTGTTGATTTAATAAGTCGGCTCATAAACCCATTAATTGCCAGTCCTGTCTTTTCTTTTTTTTACTGTAACTCAACCTTTAAGGCATTTTTTACAGCATTTTTTGTTCTTTTCTCAACTTCATTTTTCTTAATGATTATTTTGGCTGTAAACTTTTGCAGGAACTCTTTTCTTTTCTCAGCCAAGTTTTGCTTTTTGGTTCTTCTTCTCCTACTAACAGCATTTGCATCAGCTGTTTGAACGCAGTGCTGCCCCCTGCACGTCTGTGGAACAAACTGATGACGTAAATGGATGTAAAGCCATGTCTCTGGATGAGAAGCCGCACAGTGACCATCTCAATGCAGGAAAGATACCAGAACGTTCACAGCTTACACACACTCACACACCTGAAAGCTGTAAACGCACACAAGCACACAACCTTGGCAGGTAGTTAGAAACAAAAGCACATTCAAATAGACGCATACACAGCAGAAAAAGTTGGCATGCATCTGTGGTGAAATGCAAGCACACATATAGAAACACACACACCCACGCAGAGGGACAGAACAAAGCTCTCCAAACATCTGTTCTTCCCCAGCAGCCTGACCTGACTAGCTGAGTAAATCTCAGTGCGGCGCCGTCTCCCCCTCTGGGGACAATGTTTGCTGGCATCGAGGCCTCAAGTGAGCCTGGACAAATGAATGATGCTGAGCTGCGGGATAGAGATTTAATCTCGGGGCTTTTCGGCGTGCCACTCTGGGTAAATAAGCTGCAGGATGCAGCCCGAGTCGGCCTGCAGAGGAAACTGAAGGTTAAAGTAACTTGTCTGCGCCACTTTCAATTGGCATAATGGTGGCTCCCATCCCATCAGTGGAGTGGAACAGGGTGCTAGAGGCCCGTGTTAGAGGCTACAGCAAACACACCGGATGAATTATTCAGGTGAGAAAGTAAAGATATTGGGAGAACTACTGCAAACGTAGAATGAAACAGGCTTTTAATGCAGCAGACTGGGAAGTACCGCTTCTTACTTCCTTACTAAGGAGGTTTGAAAGTCCTTTTAGTGCTTTTTGTCAAGTAAGCTAAACTATGCCGTTGCATCATTAGCTGCGTTTCCATTGACCATAAAACGGTGCAAATTGACATTACAAAGATAAATTTGCTTAATGGAAACACTCATAACTGTGACGGTAGCAAATTTTGCTGGACGATAAATTGTCCTGGAAGTTATCGCAATAAACGATAATATTGCTATTTTGATACAATTTTCGAGTAATATAATGGTAATGGCATAATAACACTTTGTCAAATATCAAGAAACTTTAAATTCTAATGAGCATTTAACACTAGAACTGGAAGACATTTTAAATATCCAAAATAAATAAAACAGAAACAACAAATAAAATGAATTATGAAGTCTCTGCAAACAATGTTGTCCGTCAAAAAAAGGGCTGATTGAGACCAAAGCACCATATTGAGGACTTTTGTCATCAAGTTTTTGGTGGAGAGCAAAGAGAAAAACGAAAAATCACGCAAATGGAGATGATTGAGTTAACTTTGAACTATGTGATTAATTTTATTTCTAATTGCGACTGGCTTAGAAACACTACACTTTAAAAAAAAAGCTATTTTTATAAAGTTTTTGCTCCAGGCTGAGGTGGTTTTTCAGCCGTGACAAAATTTCTGTATTTCACAAAACTGCGATGGAAACGTTTCTCCTGCACACTGTCCAACCACATGTTTAAGAAATATGTAAAAAGCATATTATTTATAAAAGCAGCTTTAATACTTTCAATATATTTAACATTGAGATGCATCAGCTTAACACAAAGGTGACAATAAGGAGAAAATATATAAAAATCAAACAGACTGAGGAGGAAACCACAAGGAGAAAGAAAGATGGATGCCGAACTGTTAGCCAAAAAAATCTCTTCTCCTCAACCTGCTTATGATTCTGTTTCTTCTATTTTATTCATTATCCTGCTTATTTCATCCAGAAAATCTTAGGGATGACAGCAAAGGCAGGGGAAAAAAACCCTTCATTTGAAAGTTTACCGCACTGAAAACATCGTCTTGTAAAGTTAATCATTCAGTTAATAACGAGTGACAGGGAAGGCATCGATCTACGGTCTGAGGTGACATTTTATTTTGTACTCTTTAAACGAAGGCTCAACAAAGCAGCAGAATCGGAGCCTGGATTCAGCGGGGAATACAGGCTGAAGGCTCTTCGCACTTTGGGAAGCTAAGAAAGTGTCAAAGACATTTGCCCCGTCGAATCCTGTCAGAACACATTCTGAATTAAAATGTACATGTGCAGCCTGGGACATCAGAGTTTTAGAGGATCAAGCTTTTGACAACAGTGATGTGGTGGAGTCCCTGGTGGGGCTCTCACTCAGCAAAGTGGCTGGCGGCTTCTGCTGACGGCTATATATGCACACATATACACACATATATACATACAGCTTTGACACAGTCTGTCAGAAACACCAGAGGAACAGGTGACACTTTCATGAATCATCCTCCCAGCATGTTTCAAGCAGATGGTGATGAATATCAGAAAGGAATGGCATAATGGTGAAAACGAAAGCCCAGAGGAAATCAGACTGAGCAGCTAATCTCTGTTTTGACTGAAGAACTGTTTAGTAAAAAAAAAAAAAAAACCCGATCAAGCATTTGGGGAAAGTCTTCTGGGCAAAATGTCAGAGAGTAAGATTTAGCTTAAAAAAGAATGAGCAAGTTATTAGTTAATAGTTACTGTGAACATACAAAATCCACTGTTTATTAAAGCTGCAGTTTGTAACTTCTATTAAAAAAATTGGGTTTTTTTTACATATTTGTTAAAATTGTCATTATGTTGAGAGGGTCTAATGTAAGAAAGATCATTTGTGAGCTGGTTCACCTCAACGTAGCCTGTCATGAAAGATAAGGCTAGTTAGCATAGCCACCGATGACTGCAGAGAAACATTTTTTCTGTAATTGTAAATTGTTTCTCTTCCATTAGCGTATTAAACACGAGGATGATTGAAAGCACCAAGACCCTCCTCCTGATTCTGATTGGTTGTTTTTGACGGGGAGTGAAGAATTTTTGCATACACAATAGTATATATTGTACTATAATATCTGCATTATAATGTCTTAGAGGAAGTGGAGGGTTGGATTTTTTTGTATTCTTTTTTTTGCAGGGATTATCTTTCTTCTACCTCACTGTCACAACTTGGTGACGGTTTTGACATGGGGGAAGAACATATTTGTGTAAAAGTTACGTACTGCAGCTTTAAGTCCAATAACATGACATTTAATTTGCTTTACTGTAAAAGAATCAAAAATTATGTTTACGGTCTGTTGGAGTGCAAAGACTTTTTGACATTATATATGAATCTAAAATGATTTGCTGCATGTTTCTAAATGTACAAAACAAGCCGAAACAAGAGATGAAAAAGTATTTTGCTGTCATTTTAAATTATGAAATGATGAAAGCTAGGACTGAGAGTGCAGTTCATTACAGCTGCCCAAAAAACTAAAAAACCTAAGATAACTACATTTGTCCTTATGTACGTTCACAGGGATAAGAAAAAAAAACATTTGGTTGTTACAAAGGTAAATAATTTGAAAATATGTTGTATCTGTTATGGTTTTGGATTGTTTTCTTATATTTTTGTTTAGTAATTGATATAAGAAGTGATGTGTTTTGGGATATTTTTATATATGTCATTGTGATAAAATAGTTTAGTTGGTAGGACAGGCATAAATATAAACCTTGTGCTTCTACATCTTCAGTCAAGTTGTTTAAATTGTTGCAGTGTCTTGAAGTGCCGATAACTTGACAATAAGACTGACTGAATAAATAAAAAAAATCTATTAAATATTCTTCCATTGTGAAATAATTATGAATTCATACATAAGTAATGTTTCCATTTGATGTCCTGAAATCAAAGTCTATTGTTGAATCATTTCCAATTTAATAGCTTCTTAACTTAACTGCATCCCTTGACTCTTTATATATATATATATAAGTAGTCCCCACCCATGGTGCCATTCAGGCAAAAAATTAGCTGTGGATGATAAGGATTTAGAATTTTATCACAATATGTTTTGATACTAATATGATAACAAAAGTGACAATAGTTAGTTTAATCTTAAAATAAACGCATCAGGAGGACCTGCATACCTCTTTGAGTGTTCCCTGTGTAGTGCTGATCTTGTAAGCCATCCATAAAGGAATGCAGACCATGGAGGAAAGGGCAAGCAGCCAGCCTATGAAGTATCCCCACCACGGATACACGTACACGTTGTTGTACTTCAGAGGAGTGTATTTTATGAGGGAGAAGGCAAATGTCCCCTGTAGAGGCAAAACGACAAGAATTTTAAATGTTATGCTGGAAAATCGAAAAATCCCAGCAATTTAAAAGTTTCCTCAGCAATGATCCTCACAATGCACGTGGCTGGGGTGAAGAACAACCAGCAGTACTTGATGTAAGGTCCCGGGCGGTAGCCAATCATGTCCTCAATGTTGTCGTAGAAACGGTCCGCGCCTGCAAAGATGCGATGTGGACGCACGTCGCAACACAGGGGCGTTAAATCTCTAAGCATCGAGTCTCCAGAGACCAGTTTGTTGGTTGCTCACCATAAACCCAGGCAATACAGACGGTTTCAAAGATGGACATGAGGAGAAGACACATCCCGCTGGCTGCATAGTAATCGAACAGCTGGAAAACATACATTCCTCCCTGGAAATAAATAAAGCCGCGGGTCACCTTGTGACAGATTTATCTTTCAGTTTTCTTTCGGAAGGCATACAAAAAAAAAACGTTGAAGAACTAAAATGTAATTTTGAATTCATTTCCGTGAGAAGGAACCTTATTTGCAATAAATGTCAAGGTAAATGGATTTCCCTCATCGCCGCTTTTAGAATCTCCTGCTTTTTCTGAAACTCTGTCTTCATGAAGTCATCGCAACATCGCTCCGCTTTTAACCCTTTAACGACGCTTTTAACCGCCGTGGCACTGAGAAGCAGCTCGTGTAGTGAACTCAGCTGATGTACAGTTCCACCAGGTGTCTGCTAATTGCTGCTGGTTAGTCTGAAGGAGCGGGTGAGTCATGGGAGATTCAAGGATTCCTCAAGCCCGCATGAAAGAATCAAAGCAACACCCCCGTGTATGTTTTTGACAAGGGAACAACATTATAACATGATGTAAAGCTCAAAAAAGTACATTTTATACAACAATTACCCTTTAAGATATAGCAGTTTAAGACATACAATGTACAGAACATAGTCAAATTTACAGATATTGCTCACGTGAATGCATTGGTTAGCCACGCCCCTACCTCCATCAGCATGATGAGGCCCATCAGGAAAGAGAAGAGGACCACCCCCAACAGGAACAGTTCCCTGCGATTCTTGCGCCGGAACACAGTGGGGTACATGTCAACGATGGCCGTTACCAGGCTTTCCACGCACACAAACTGTTAAATAACCAAACAATTGGTAAGTATGCAAGAAACCCCTTATTGTCACGGCGGCAGAAAAAGGTCCAAAGTTGCCTACCTGACTGTCCAGACCCAGAAAAACTATCATGACGAAGAAGAGCGCGGCCCACAGGGGAGAGAAGGGCATCATGGAGACGGCACGGGGGTAGGCGATGAAGGCCAGGCCGGGTCCTTTTCAAAAGACAAAGAAACATACTTAAACATCTTCAACCTTTTGTTGAGATTTCATGCAAAACAAAAGAGTGCACAATTGTGGAGTAGAAAAAAAATGGAGTGGTCCTTGGTCTTCTAAACAGGCAGAAAAAATAGGTGAACTCTGAAGGCAATGGCTTCAGTTGGATTTTTTTTTTGCGTTATCAGAGTGAAATGGGCTGAATACAAAAGGACACCTATTATTTCAGAGTTTTGTTTGTAAAGAATTTTGAAAATGTGGAAAACTTTATGTTTAATTTGTGGTTGCAAACGTAATAAGACCGTGGAGGTTCGCTGCAGCTGAAGCACAGAACGAAATGCTCGTCGATGCTCCGGTGCTGTTGTTTCTATTCTCACCGGACTCTGCCACTTCGGAGATGGGAACATTTTGCTCGTAGGACATGAAGCCCAGGATGGAGAAGATCGCAAAGCCTGCCACGAAGCTGGTGCTGCTGTTCAGGAAGCACAGAGCCAGGCAATCTCTACCAAAACACACAGGCTTGCGTCATCAAAAATCTTCACAGCAATAACACGTTTGAGATAGGAAATAAGAATATTTGCTGTAAAATTTATGAAGGAAATTTTAGTATAAGTTGAGACACCTGTAGCAGTTGTTGTTATATTTGTTGTAGCTCCCCAGAGCAGTCAAGGAGCCGAGGCAGATGGCGTAGGAGAAGAAGATCTGGGTCCCGGCATCCATCCACACCTATCAGCAACTTCATTTTAATGTGCAATGGAAATTCAGTGGAGCATGAACTTATCTTAAACATAAATTATCATCAACAGCTTGACCAAACCTAGACGTTTTGGTAGTGCAAAAAACCCCAATAAAAAAACAAAAAAACCCACCTCTTGATTAAATTCAAAACCACATTATTTTACACTAAATTGATAAAAACGTAATATATTTGTTGTAACTATAATAGATTTTTGCATTAGAAAATCGATATTCTTTTGTTGATGACCAGTGAAGAGGAAACTCTTCCTTTTTTTTTCCTTAACATTTGACACTGTGAGTAAAATATCTAAAATGTTAGTTATGCTACTAACAAAGCAGATCAAAAATTATTCCAGAAGAAATAAAAACAAAATTTAGCAGTTTGAATTCTCTAACTGCCAGTGGAAAAATGACATGCTAATGGCCGAAAGGTTTCAGAGCATTTAATGATACAGAGCTGTAACTGTAGGTTCCATTAAAACCATCTTAACAGCATAATCATGGTGAATAAATCTGTACAAAGAAGTACCAATACTTTTCAAAGGTAATGAAGTACTGATGCGCCAACTTTTTCCTTTATTTTTCTTTTGTCAAACTGCAAGTTTTGTAATGCGTCTCGTGAAAAGTAGCTCATCTTTGGCTAAATAATTGGCTAGCAATTGAGGATGTAAATCAATAAAATAAAGACCAAGAACACGACAAAACATCTCATGTCTTAATCATTGACTCATTACGTCTTACAAGTCTTACTAATCTTGTCTCAGCAGAATCTTTGCTTCCCAGCTGAGAATCATGGGATGTCTGGACTTTTCTGCCCTTCGCTGGCTTTTATCAATTTGATTAGTGGGTTTTTCAAACGGATTAATGACACGTTGTTTCTCGAACCGTACCTGTGGATCAGCCAGTCGACCCAGATCAGGGTACAGATAGAACTGAATGCCGATCCCGGCACCAGGCAGAGTGAGTCCTCTGACTAACAGCACAACCAGCATCAGATAAGGAAAGGTCGCGGTGAAGTAGACCACCTATATCGGCGAGGGACACGAGGGTAAGAGACACGCAAACACAAATCCTTCCAAAACAAACAGCAGATGTTTCCCTTGACGGGCCTCCCAGCCCCCCCAAAGGCACATCTGCGTCTTGTGATCGAGTTCAGATTGGGACAGTGCTTCATTTTCTGTTTCCGACCCACCTTTCCTGTGGATTTCACCCCCTTCCAGATGCAGAAGTAGCACATGACCCAGGCGACGAGCAGACACAGCGCCATGTCCCAGTTCAGAGAGCCCATTTGGTCGATGCCGGAGGAGATCCTCAGCGCTCTCCTCCTACGCGGTTGGGCATATTCAGATGAGAAACAATCGACGAGAGAGAATCGCCCGGAACGGACCCGGAAGCAGCAGCTCGACAACTCACTCCCAGAACTCCATGACAGGAGAAGTCGTGTTCAGGTTGACCTCTTCGGCGACGGATGCGTTTCTCCTCTGGAACTCGACGCAGTTTTCTGCGAGGGGGGAAGGTCTAGAAATGATGGGAACTTGATGCTACGAATGGAGCATTCGAGACGGTTCTCCACACATTCCTTACCCGTGTTCCATGTGTTGTTGCAGGATGACCAAGGCAGGTCCCAAGAAAAGGAGTAGTAGAGGTAGAAAATCCCCCAGGCCAGGACAATGATGTAGTAGAAGTTCAGCAGAGTCACAATCACCTGAGTACCATAGCCAAGACCTGCGGAAAGGACGATTACGTAAATGGGTGAGCAGGCATGTCGAGAATGGTCCAGTCAAAGTCCAGGGCTAGAAATCGAAAGAATTGAAAGTCTACAACATATCTCAAAAAAATGATTGTTCACAGATGGACAAAGAATCCAGAAATGCAGAGCTTGTAGAGACAGATTTGTATTACATGAAGTCCCAATAAAATAAACTTTATTTTGTGACTTTAATCTGAGAAAATCGTAGAGAAGTTTCCCGTTTTTTCCTTACCTTCGAACAGGGGACTGATTTTTCTCCAGCAGGTGATTCCTCCCTGGCTGGTGTACTGACCCAGCGCGACCTCCAGGAAGAAGACGGGAACGCCGCAGGTGAATAGGAAGATCAGGTACGGGATTAGAAAGGCACCTGAGCGTAGCAGACAGGCGGAGCTGGATTATTTATTGCACACGTTGCCTTAATGTTGCAATGTTGTCTTTGTACTTAAACTTTATGTATTAAAAAAAAAAGGAGGAAGGTTGGAGGTTACATTTTTTTTCCCCCTCTACAAAACTTTGGGTGTGCTCAGATTTCCGGCTCCCTGCGGGAACAGCTGCTGTGAAAGCGAGGGGCAACAACAGCTGTCTGACCCCGCTTTATCCTGAACTCTGACCCTTCCTGCCGCCCGTGGAGGGACAGAGACAGGAGGGGCATGAGTGGCTCGGGGGACGCGGTGTCCAGTTCGACAGCTACACCAACAATCTCAACCAACGATTTCTTAAACTAAAGAGCAAAACTTGCTCTTCTTCAACTTCGTTTCTATGCCAGCTGTTGACCTTTAACCTTTTCACAAAGCCCGCGTCGTACAGCAGGTATCTCTACTCACCTCCTCCGTTCTTGTAGCAGAGGTAGGGGAAGCGCCACATGTTGCCCAGGCCGATGATGGAGCCGGCCACCGACAGGACGAACTCCAGCTTGTTGCCCCATTGACCCCGCTCCTCCATCTTCTCCTCCGAGGCTGGAAGCACATCCTTGATGCGGTTGCTGCCGTTCGGATGGCCTGCCGTTGCTCCTGTGAGACCAACAGAAACCAACGGAGAAAAGCTGAACCAGGTTGGAAAAATAGGAAAGAAAAAAAAAAATATAACGAAAAATAAAAGAATGTCTACCTTTCATCGCGGCGTCACCTCTGAAGCGTCTCTGGGGGTTGAGGGCGTTTGAAGATCTTTATCCAGAAAAGCTCAAAGTTTTAGTATTTAACGTGGCTGGGAAAAGGAGTGGGGGGCGGGGCTTTGTAACGCTAAACCCGAGGCTGGCCTTACGCTCTCTTTCCCCTCCGTCTGTCCCCCTTGGGTGCAAAGTACATCGCCGCCCACGTCTCGACAGTTAAAATAAGGTGCAACATAAGAGTCAGACAGGGCGACCTTTGACCTGCCCAATCTCCTGTGTCTGTTTCAGCTGCAGCGCACCTCTGCTGAATAAACGTGTTATGAAAGAAAATGAAAATGAGGGAAATTTGCAGAGAATAACCATGTTTTAACCCAGTTTAGATGGGAACTGGTGAAGGGTTGTGACATAAGCAAAAGTTAGGCATCCTCATTGTTTATTACACTGATGCAGCGCACGATTCCTCCTGTCAGTACATTGACAGAGGTGAAACCGCTCACACGGAGGAGGACAGAAGCGGCAGAGGTCAGTTTCCGCCGGATTGGACTCAGATGAGCCGGAGCCGGCCCAATCATCAGGCACAATCCCGTGCTCCTGCTGTTGGATGAAACAGGGTTTTAAAATACCTGCAGTCTCACAGATGACACCATCTTCAAGGTAACTTCCAGGGATTTTATGAGACAACACAAGTCCTAATAGCTTTGTTTAAATCCAGGGACTCGTTTTGTATCTTCAGCTAATAGGAAAAATAGTTCAAGCTTGGTCTAATTCCCAGTTCTCAATTGAATCTGAACTTTGACTGGAGATTTCCAACGCAGGAATATGATTTTATCTAAACAAATCCATTGTAGCTCTGGCTTTAAGTTTAAGTTTGTCGTCCTGCTGGAACAGGGATGTGCAAATGCTGTTTTTAAATTTAGTTATGAAACTCAGGATTTTTAACAGTTTTTCATGTTTACTCCTACAATATCTACATTGAATTTCCACAAAGAATGACACTAAAAGTGTCGGTAAGATGCATTTAGATCTGTATTTCTTGTCATCAGGCTAAAAAGCTAAGTGCTTTTTAAATTTGCTTGCACCATTTTCCATCCCACAGACAAAAAAGATCCTTTTTTTTTTGCTAAAATGTTTTTTAATTGTATTAGTATTTTGAAGCTACTGACGGTATAAAAGAAATAACTTGTTTGTGACCATGCGGATAGGTTGTGACCTTTGACATAGTTTAGTGTCTTTACAAATATTTTTGGCGCAAACAAACAATAAACTATTGATACGTTACATTTCACACTGGGAACGATGGAGGTGCAGAAAGAGGATTGCAAATGTGTACGATTTGACTAGGAATCGTTTATTAAAAGGTGAGAAAACAGAAAGCCACAAACCATTTTTTTAACTGTTTAAAAGTTATATACATTATAAATAATTCCCACTACACTTTGACCGTTTTTTTTGTTTCCTCCTAGTCTTGAGTCCTACACACTGAGATGGTTTTTTTTGTTGTTTTTTTTAAATCAGAGAGTCAGAGGGCAACAGTGAGCGGGACAGAATGTCCCAGGACTGGGAACATGTTCATCTCTTCCGACTAAACCAAGCAGCTTGAGGAAATATGTGAGTGCTTCACTGTAAATTAATAAAACCAGAGAACTATTTAACCCTCCTGCAGTGTTAGCGCCATGTTCCGGAAGAGCGCAGCGGATTTCACTGCTCCCTCAGTTCCTGAAACCACAAGAGAAAAAAAAAAAAAATCCTAAATGCGCGCGGGGGGTCCACTCGACCTCTCTTAGGGCTGCGGGAAGGCTAAGGGAGGAAGTGTTGCTGTAGACCGACACCTTTTACAGGAGGGGCATCACCACATCTCAGATGTCAGAGAACTTTTTTCTTATTAAGCCACGGAGAATTCATCGTTTCTTGTGCTTCATAATCCATACGGTACCAGAAATCCTCCAAACAAGCCTCCACGCAGAGTTCTTCTAGTCGTGCACGCTCCAGTTTTAGCGCTAGCTGTCCTGCCGAGGCTCCTGCTGTTGGTGTGAAGCCGCCGGGTTTAAGAGGGACGCGGCGGACCACGGAGCCACGGCCGCGCCGCACGGAGACAAGACCACGATGCTCTCCCCCGCCACGTCTTCCAGGGCCGCTCCGTCGACCGCGCCCGCCGCCTTCTCAGAGCAGTCCACGCAAATGTAGTCCTCGTTTTCCGCCATTTCGCACGACACGCCCACGCAGACCTGGTGGAACCACTCGTCGCAGCCGCCGTCGCACTGCACCCAATCCACCTAGAGACGAACGGAAACGCAATTAGGATGTTTGGATAAAAAATTTAAAAAGGAGGAAATAAAAGAATTTTTTTTTTTTTTCTCCCAGCATGTGTGGGTTGAAATGTAACAAAAATATATATAAAAAAAACATAGACCAACTCTGATTGGCTGCTGGGTGGACACACAGAGCAGAGACTGGCTACTGGTTAACTTGGACTAAACTATTAAATGGACCACATCAATGGGACATGTTAATATGTAATGTGTGACCCTCTTTAAGGTGTTCCAGTGATGCCATCAGCTGTTAAGTCAGTTTCGTTTGGTGAAATTGGGCAGCTGACTGAATTATCTAGGTCATAGTTCTATGACTGTGTGACTGCTGCTGAACTGATTATTTCATTTAGGCGTGATTAAGCATAGAAACATCTTACCGGTGTTACAGCTTTGAATATACCGAATTCCCACAGATATAAAAGAACTCATTGGAAACATAAGAGACGTCATCTGGACAAGAGGTGAGCTGCATATTTACATCCATTCCTCCACTACTGACCAAAGACAATCACAGATATGTTGGGAAGTGAATACAAACACTTGTGCACAGTGTACATAAAGTCGGAGAGTCTACATTATGATGGAAAGTTGATGTTATCCACTGTATGCCAGATTCAATGAATTTATTATGCTAGATTTTTGACTAATGTATTTTTAGCTAACGCCCCCAAAGAAACCTAAAATAAAGGATGACGCTTCAAATAGTCTTTGAAAGGAAGAAAACAGGAATGAATGAAAGAATCAAGAAGTTTTCTTTCTTGAGAAAGAAAAAAAACAAAGGAGACAAGACAAAATGAAAACAAGAAAGAGGAAGAAAACAAGACAGCAAAGAAAGAAAACAAAGATAAGACAGAAAACAAGAACGGAGAAACAGAACACTAGGAAGTACAGAACTTTGATGACCTACTTTTGATAAATTCTTGCATAATAATATTTACTGAAGGAGTTTGTATTCATAAGCAGAGCTTCAGTTTTATTGAGCTCCCTGTCTATCAATCATCTATGTTTCCCTGTTGTGCCATTTTCTCAGCATGACGGGTCTGGATCCACGGCGAGAGAAGTGACCTTGTCCTCACCTTGTCTTTACACGGCCTCTGGCAGTTCTTCGCCGCGCACACTGCGTTCTCATCGTTGGAGTCCTCTGCGCCTGACCAGTCGTATTTGGACGGGATGTCCAGGATTTTCTTCTCCTTCCTCTTCTCCAGGACGTCTTTGATGGCCTCGGCTTTTGCGGCTGCCTTCTCCTTCCTCTTCCTCTCCTTCTCCTCCTTGGCCAACCGCTTGGCCAGCTGTTTCATCTCCCGGTTCTTTTCCAGGTTGAGCTTCAGCTTCTTCTTCTTGGGCTTGCCGCTGAGGCCGAGCTCCAGGCCGACCCGTTTCAGCTCCTTGGACTTCTGCAGCCTCATGTCTCCCATGGCGCACGCGCCGCCGGCGGTGGCCATCAGCATGTGGTGCTGCTCAGCTCTCTCCAGCTTCCGCTTTCGCTTCTTTTCGGAATCTTTAAATTTGATTTTGAGCGGTTTCTCCAGCAGCGAGTTGTCAGGCTGCAAAAAGGGATGGAGGGGGAAAAAAAGTTTAATATTTTTGCCAAAGTTTGACTTGCAGAAGTAGCCATGCCCCTAAAACTGCTCCACATTTGGTCTCGTTCCAACTACATACTGGAGTGTAGTTTATTTGGGTTCTAGGTTTTGACCAGCCAACAGAGCATAGATCATAATTATAACATAGAAAAGTACCATAGATATTTCAAAATGTTTTACTAATAAAAATTAGAGCAGCAAACTAATGATTATTTTAGTAATCAACTATTCTGACAATCGATTAATCATATGTATATAAAAATTGGCATGTTCTGCAAATTTTCCATTTAATCACTTAAGCCTTTATACACAAAATTACAAATAAACTGAAAGACGCAAATAAGCAATTACTTTTTTGAATAAGAAATAAAAATATATATTTGACCATTTATAGCAAATTATGCTATTATAAAAGTCTGGATACTTCAGTTCACAATTAATCAATTACTAAATTAGTTGACAATTATTTCAGTCTCTAATTAATCACAATTCATTCCATTAATCTTTTCAGCCTGAATAAAAATCTGAAAATGTGTTGTGCATTTATAGCTTAAGACGTATGGAAATGCACATAAAGCATTTCAATTCGTTCACACACAACCCCAGCACTCTCCTCCGCTATTCTTCCATTTTTAAGATGTTGCAACTAGTTGTACAATCAACGCGCTCCCTCACCTCCATGACCTGCAAGAATCTCTCCTCAGAGGGAGGGTGCGTGGCTTGCAGAATCCTCCAGATGTGCTGGGTCTCGTCCAGGGAAACCTCCAGCAGGTCTCCCAGCATCATCAGGTCCTCCAGCTGCGCCTTAGCCTGCAGGGACAGTTCCAGCACCGGGGGCTCCAGGCTCCGGGGGACAAGGGGGGTCTTCCGCGGTTGCTTTCTGGGTGTGCCGAGGTCTGAAGTGCAAAAATATTTAGAAATAAGATAAACTAGGGATTTGAATGTAAGGAAAACGCGTGTAGAAAAAAAAAAGCGTGCACTCACTTTGCACACAGGACTTGGAAGCTGACGAGTAGGCGTGTTCGGCACAGAATGAAGGTGTGGCGGCGGGCCACATGTGGCTGACCACCTCCTCAGACTTCACGGGGATCTCTTCATCGCAAAACAGGTAGGGCTTCACCTCACCTGGGTCCTGGACAAGCACACGTCACAATTACAGAGGAACTTTGGGACCCTTTGAAGGCAAGTCGGGGTTCTGACACGCTTTCCACAAATTACACACTCAACTTTCCAGAGTTCTCAGTCCTTCCTGTTCATTTTATAGCATAAAACAAATAAAGTTCATACTTTAAGTTATGGCAAACTGTAAAAATAGAGCCGGCCTGTAACAACAAAGAAAAAAAGAAAGAGAGGAGGAAATATAGGAAAAAAGAATTAAAAGTAGAAAGTAAAAGGAAGAAAGAAACAAAGGAATAAATAAAGAAACTTATTTCCTTCTTTTAAAAGAAACTGTAAAAAAGAAACAAAATAAAAGAACATAGAAAAAGATACAAAGGAACAAAGAGCAAGGCAGAGAGAAAGAAAGGAACAAATAAAGAAAGGAAGGATTGAAACAAGAAAGAAGAAAACACACAAGGAAGTAAAGGACACATCTAGACAACATCACATACGGTCTGGAAATACAAAAATCTTTTGTATTTTTTGTATTTCCAGACCAAGAAAGTAATTATCTTACTTTCTTTTTCCATACTTTTCCACAACTGGAAAATACTGAGATTATATTCCAGACCTTTTCAAGCTGTGTAGTAAATCTTCCACCCCTCACTTACCTTCATGTCGTAACCATAAGTCTCCCTGATGTCCTCGTCTGAATCCGTTTCCTCGTCATCGTAGTCCACAGACGGCCGTGGTGAAGCCGCTCTGCTGAAACCGGACTGCTGAAAGGTCTGGATGTGACCCTGCAGAACGGAGAAGGTTACAGCGTCTGGTTTCACTTCAATGCTGGAAAACTCAGCTGGATTTCAAATCAATTAATCGCACAATAAATTAAAATGAGGTCAATCACTTCCATTCTGACGATTATTATTTTTTGAATTGTATTGATGTTTAGACATTTCATCAATTTTATTTATGGCTTTGGTTGTGGTTTTTGTTTCCATTTTATTTATTGTTTTTGGTTAAAAAGCTTAACCAAACAGCGGTGACTTCTTCACAGACATTAAAGACTCACCTGCAGGTCAGGGTTGGCGGCCGCTTTCAGCAGCTCGGCGTTGATGATCTTCTCGGTTTTCTCCCTCGCCGCCTGCTCCACCATGCGCTGGCTGAGCACGGAAAGCTTCGCCAGAGCTGAGGACAGCTCCTCGGTAGCCAGAGCTTGACGTGCTCGATCCTGAAAAAAAAGGCAATTGGGCAAAAAGAAGCAAGTCAATCTCAAAGCCAACACTAAAAAAAAAGAGAAGAAACAAAAAAACATAGAAGGGGAAGAGTTTGGCGTGAATACCTGCCAGCTCATAGCCCGCTCCGTTAAACACTGCAGCGCCTCTCCTTCCGGCAGACGCACCGGCAGCTTCTGCAGAGAGACCAACAGGGACAGGATGGTCTCCAGTCTCGGCCTCCTCGACCTCTGGCACAGCGGACACAGGAACTTAGAGTCTTTGCTGTTGCTCTGCCAGCTGACGCCCACTTTCTTCTGCGTCCCCGTCTTGGGCAGAGGGACGCAGGCGCCGTGGAACCAGTCCTTACACAGCTCGCACTGCAGCATGAAGCCGCTGGCCGTCTTCCGGCACAGGCAGAACTTGACTTCCTCGATGTGGTCCGCCATGGCCATCTTGGCTAAGTTGGCGGCGCGGAGCGAGTGGATGGCCTCCACTTCCTTCTGCTCCTTGGCTTTGAAGGCGGCCACCACGGCCGAGGGGTCTCGGGCCTCCTCCAGGCTTTCCTCCAGGTCGCTGAGGGCGTCGGGGTCGTAACCGCTCCGCTCCTTTTCCATGAGCTCCTTGACGCGCTTCCGCTTGCTCTTGCTGTTGCTGTACACGCCAATGTCCACACGAGGACTGAGAACCTTCAAAAAATACATAAGGGAATATTTGATTTTGTACCCCATAATCACACTGGATGTAACCTGCTTTTTATGGTTTATACTTTTAAACAGCTATAACGGAGTCAAAAATACACTGAGAAAAATATCAAAATATTGATAAATTTTTGCTGAGAATTCTGTATGATGAATAAATAAATCCAGGCACACAATATTTAAAGTATTATATATTTTCCAGGCACACAGTGCTGTTTTACAGCACAATCAAGTAACCAGAACACCTTCAGCTGTTAAAATGCTATGACTTAAAGGAAATTTGACTTCATCTTGAAATTGGGACTCTGCCTCTTTAAGAAACTCCTCTGGAAACGGCTCCTTTAGGGACGCATCACAACATAGCTCCTGTATTAACCCTTTGACGTCAGCGATGTATTCGGCAATATACTGAGAAATATTCCAGCAGATGCGCAGGTCCACCCGGTATTTGCTAATTGCTGTTGGGTAGTCTGAAGGAGCTGGATGGGGAATAAGGGGAAGGGCTGCTCTGCAAGGAGGAAGCTCAGAAACTGCAGCTTAGAGGAGGAGCTGCACCTCGAAGGCGTGGCAAGGTCCAGCCAGGCGTTTTGCACAGCTGAATGGTTGCCATGGGAGACTCCAAGTATGCTTTTGATGAGGGAATAACGTGACGTAAAGCTCAAAAAAGCTCAATTTTACATAATTCTGCCCCTAAGAGGACTAACATTTATGAATACCATCACACTCATTAGCATCATAGTAAATGTCTTAGAATGGCCTAGTTGAAGTACATATCTAAAATAGATCATAATAGAAGTTAATAGAAGCTCGTTCTATTATCACCGTATCAACTGAAGAGGGTTGAACACAATCCATTGAACACTTTTTTTTTTTTTTTAATTATGAATATTCAACAGAATTTTCCTTCCACTCCTCATTTTAAACAGATATGTGAAAAAGTTCAGAGGCAGGGAATCCCAGGGTTTCCCTACCTGCAGCAGAGTGTAGGTGGAGTTCTTCTTGAGGAAGGTGCGGGCGGTCCGCTCCCTCCAGGCTCGAGCCGAGGCCACCTGAGATTCCACTTGTCCGAGCGGATCGAGCCGCACGGGGATGGAGCGACCTCTGGCCAGCAGGCTCTCCAGCTGCTCCAGGTAGGCGTAGCTGCTTCCGCTGTGGATGGCCTCTACCTTAGAGGTCCAGTCCTTGGCCTTCTGCAGGGCCTCTTCCAGAGCCAGAACATTCGGCAGATACGCTGGGATGTTCCTTGCCTCCAGCACAATGCTCTCCAGTGTCACCATGCTGTGGCGAGGCCTGGGTTTACAAGAGGACACACAGGCAGAGGGGCGGTGTTCTACATCGCTTCGCTTCAACAGCTGAACATCAGGAATTCAAAGAAGTAATTTAGGATGGAAATCGTTACCTAGCCTGCAGGCAGGCCCGTGCTTTATCCTCCCATCTCTCTGAGACGGTGAGGACTTCCTGTAGCTCTGCCATTGCTTTCTCCACAGCATGATGCGGCGCTAAGCCAACTCCAGAGTCTATCAGCCGCTTCATTAGCTCCAGAGTGACGCGGTGCGGCTCAGCTAGGGTGCCACGGACCTTCGGTTTCAGAAAGATGGCAGAAGAAGCAAAAAAAAAAAAAACGGCTTAGTTTGTTTCAAGTTATACAAATTTTGTGCGACTCTATCACTGCTAGCAAGCAAACAGAAGCATCTTCCCTCACAGACACGGGGTTTCTGCAGGTTTCACCAACTCAAATTTAAGACTTTTAAAAGCCATAGTGAGTAGAATGTCATGGTTAAATTTCTATTTAACCATGATAGACGCAAAAATACAGAAGAGGTTTCTCCAAATTAAATTCACGTTCATTTGATTGATGGTCTTAATTATGCTATTTGGGACAGAGGGCTACAAGCTGAAGACATTACTCTTGACAGACTTTGAATTTTTTTATTTTTATTAAATTCATCGTAATGTAGAACAGTCCCGCTGGAGCCATAAGTTAAGTTTGGATTTCTATTTGTTAATTTTGCTTTCAACAGTTAAGCTAAGAGCTAACTAGCAAGAGTGTTTTACCCACTAGTTAGCGGCGGCCTCAACGTCTCGAGTCACAGAACACAATGAGGGTTTCTGAGTGCGACTCTAACTTTTGCCTGACAGAAAAGTCCCACGAGAAAAAAAATACACAACATTAAATGGTTCTGTTAAGAAAAAATCTTAGATATTAAAGGCTAGCTTACTTTTTAAAAGGAATTTAAGACATTTTAAGGCCATAGTTTTAGAAACACAAATATAAGACTTTTTTTAGTATGCATTGACACCCTGTGACAGAATCAAACCCTTTCCCAAACAGTATATGCCACATTAAAGATTAGCAACACCAGGAGTTAAGCACAACCCACATAAAGAGGCCTTAGTCCTCGATGCCACTGTCACAGGTTCGATTCCCAATTTGGTGACCTTTGCCGTATGTATTCCCTTTTTCTCTTCATCATACTTTCCTGCCTTAACATTTTCAAATAAAGGTCACTAGAGGCAAAAAACAACCTTAAAAAAAATTAGCACCACCAGCCCACCTCATCAAGCCAGCGGGCCTGCTGCAGCTCCTGCTTTAGCTTGGGCAGCTCAGGAAGCTCCACATCCAGGCCGCTGCCTAGGTCCAAAAGCTCCTGCAGCTTGGAGGAGTCGGGCATCTCGTCGGACAGAGCCACCTGGGCTCGCTCGTGGAAGTCCTCCACTGTCTCCAGTAACTCCTGGAGACACGGAGAGCATTAAAAAAAAATCCAAAATAGCGGGTGTTTGATGCTGCTGAATGAGAAGGAGTAAGGTTGGAGGATTTAAGACTAACTTTGACTTGTCGCGCCTGGCTGATGATGCAGGGCAGCCGGAAGAGCTGCTCCACGAAAGCTTTGAGCTCGTCCACAGTCAGCTTGGTGCGGTTGCGGCTACTGTCAGAGCGAAGGCGGCTGCTGCAAAAACACAGTGAAAACTCCCGGTTCTTATTTAAAGCAGATGAATACATAACTAAACACGAGATAAAAAAAAAGAAGAAAAAAGTCAACAACCCAGCACTTTCTTGATACAAATGTGTCTAACCAAAGTAGATGTGATTACACAGAAACATCTTTATTGATGGATTCCATTAGCATGAAAGTATGAATACAAAGTTTCACTCTGAGGGAATGGCAGATGCTTTTTAGTGATTACAAAGTAAAAGAACCTGCAAAAAATAAACTGCGGGGAAGAAAGAAAAAGGGAAAGAGAATAAAGCACCGAATTAGGACAGCTGAAAAAAAAGTTTGATTTTAATGTTCTGAGATCAAAATACCAAGAAAAAAATTAACAATTATTTTTGTTTGTTTCAGTGGCCCTAATAATCATGAATGGATAGACAAGAGGAAGGATGGCTGAAAAATATAGATGGACAGAGGGTGGAATGGATGGAATAAAGTCTAGAAATAAAAACAAATAGTTTTCAGTGATTCTCATGATTTTCAAAACATTCAGACTCAGAGTTTTCTCAACCTTTGCCGTTTTGGAGCCCTGCTGAGAACCAACCTGTGCCTTTGCTTGCGGCTGAGCAGCAGCTGGGCCACAGAGGAACACGTCTCTGCCTCCTTCACCATCTCCCTCAGGCGGCGGAACAAAGCGTTCTCGGGATACTTCCTGTCCTCGGCATCCTCCAGCAAAACCTTGAGCTCTATTAGATCTACCACAGAGGAAGAAGGAGAGAGAAACCAATCAGTCTGGAAATCAGTTCACTGGTTTTAATTAAACTCTCACACACCTCTGATTTTAGCTTGTTTTTTTATACATCTAAAAATATTTCAGGAAGGTTCCTGTTCTGCGAGAAACATTAAAATCAAATTCCAGTCTTTTCTAGACTCTACAGAATCCCTATAATATCCATTTCATCATCATGTGGATGTGTTTTTACAGCTGAATTCAGGTCTACCTTTCTTGTTTTTCTGGTCTGCTGCTAAAGCCTCTGCGACCCGCTTGGCCCAGGTGTCGTAGGACTGGGCCCGCGTTTTCACACCGTACAGCATGGACGGGAACTCCTCCAGATCGTAACGGTACCTAAAAGAAACAAGTTACACACATTTATCCATTAAGCTGAAGTTCCACAAAACCCATCCAGAGCCGTCGTGCAGGAACAAAAGAGGATCTCACCGGAGACACTTGCTGCCGAGGGGACAGTCGCAGAGATCCTTAGCGTGATGGAGACAGACGAGCCTATCCGGGCTGCAGGAACACGTCAGCGCAGACAGGAAACACGTCGTCTTACACTTGTAGCACTGGCGCTCGTCGTCTGGAACGAGTTCGAAAACCTCCTGCTCCGATGAGAGCACTCCCTTCGAGGAGAGATAACAGAGCGGACGATGATTGCATTCATGTCTGACGATTAGCGTTCAGCTAGCCAGAAAGAAAAGACTAACCATCTCCTGGACAGCCTGCCTCAGTTTCGTTTCCTCCACTATCATATCGTCCATTTCTTTGAAGACGGCCGCCGCCAGCTCCACGTCGAGGTTCTCGGGATCGGCCACCATTTTGCACAAGAGCTCCTCGTGGGAGAAGACGCAGTAACGGTGGAGGCGGCGGTAGTGGGCGACACACTGACGACCCAACGGCAGCTAGGAAAGCAGAGAGGATGTAAGGGCTTTTCCAAACAATGAATGGAAATAAAACGTACAGGAGAAGTTCTTGTTTTCCTAACCCAGTCTGCGGTGCAGAAGTTCACAGCTTCTGCAAAGTTGTAGCCCTGGTTGAAGCCGCTGTGGTAGGCCCTCGGGAAGGTTACCACGAACTCCCCTGCACACTGATTGGTTCGGTAGACCTGGAGTAAGAGATTTTTTTTATTCACCCGAGACGACCCAGACACCTCATCGAGTCAAATATTTAGACTTCAGGTGTTTGGGCTACTTACGGGGACGCCGTGATCCATGAGGACGTTTGGATTCATGATGGTGACCAGCTGATGAAGGAGGTCTGGCTGAGAATCAAAGAGCTCTGGAGCCAGCTTTTTCATGACAGCTTCTAGTTTCTCTGCTGCAGAGGCCGGCACTCCATACCAGGTCTTGGGTTCTCCCCTGGAGGAAAGACAAACGAAAGCAACAGATTAATAATAATAATAATTAAAAAAAAAAAAAAACAGAGAGAAAAAACATATAGTTTATTTAACAGTTATATTGCTTGTCTTTTAAACGCACATTGAGATTAAAATAATTCCCACCAGATTTCCAGGCAGCCAATGAGGCTAAACAACTGCATTGTTGTCAAAAGCAATCCATAAACACCACAAATGATATCTAAAGGTGTTCCACAAGGAGCTATTTTAGTTCCCATTTTGTTCTTTATTTTTGGAAATGATCAGAAAGTGCTGACTGCAAACAAAGTCAATTTATTTGCTGATTATGAATTCATATGTGTTTCCAAGCTCAAATTTTTGACATTTAATCATAAAAAAATTTTTTTACTTAATTTAAAAGCATCTCCCCTCCTAAACACCGCTCCAATGCAATAACGGTCACCTCTAAATCAAAAATGTCTCACCAGTGAAGGAAATTGATAGAGTAGCTCCAGTGGTCCTCGATGTGCCAGCAGAACGAGGAGAAACACATGCCCACGTACAGCCAGGGCACCTTCATGCCTGATATGTCAACGTTAATGTGTGTGAGAACGGACTGCTCCAGTACTGGCATGTTGTTCAAGTTCCAGCCCGAGTTTGCATATTCCTGTCGGAAGAGGAAACGAGGACTTCTTTACTAGTGGGTCAAAATACATTGTCACTTTTTTCCCTTTTTTGCCCAAAGTGATTTTGGAAATTTTTTTTAAAAAATCATCTTTTTCTTTCCAAAAGATGTTTTGAGCAAAAAACAACAACAAACAAACAAACAAAAAAAACCCCAACACTTAGAAATGACTTATTTTAGAAAAGTGGCATTATTACAAGTACCGTATATATATTTTTCATCATAACTGATTAACATTATAGAATAATAATTAATGTAACTGGATGAGAAATTAACAAACTTGAACATATAACCTATGAGGGAAAAACATATTACATTTTTGTTTAAGCACAAAGCTTATAGTAATGCAATGCCTTAAAATTAATCAGAATTTTCCTTCATTAAGTGGATTACATTGAAATATGCTTTTTGCTATTTCCATTAGTTATTTTGTCATTACATCAAATCGAAACTAATTTGATCAAAAAATGTGTTGTAGTGCTTACATGTGTTTATTGTTGACATTACTGCCGCCTAGTGGCTAAGAATTAATATTTCAGCGGTTTTTGTTAAACAGGTCAGGGCTGATTTTTTTTTTTGAAATAGCAACTGAAACATATTAATTATATAATTCAAAGAACACGGCCATGTGAGACGTACGAGTGTTCTCACCTCTTCATCTCCCAGAAGCCTCCTCTTGCCGTCCTTTATAGGAAAACCACTGCCCACGTCCTTGGAGCTGATGTCAGCGCCGTACTCTACGATAACGTCCTCCTCAATGCTGCTGACCAGGCGCCAGAACTCCTTCTCAACCAACTCTGTCGGAACCATCTAATAACGCGCAGAGGACTTTGCTGAGCTTTCAGATTGAGGTGCAAACTGCCGTGACTCCATTTCCTCACCAACGGGTCACACACACCAACTCAAAAAGTTTGTTCTACTCACGTGAACTGGCATGTTGAAATAGTCGGACTTAAAGTGGTCGGCCATTTCACCAAAACTCTGCAGAGTGTACTCCCTCACAGCCTGCTCAAAGCCGAAAGCCTCTCGGGGCTTACTGCA
This sequence comes from Brachyrhaphis roseni, assembly GCA_903066815.1. Classification (NCBI taxonomy): domain Eukaryota; kingdom Metazoa; phylum Chordata; class Actinopteri; order Cyprinodontiformes; family Poeciliidae; genus Brachyrhaphis; species Brachyrhaphis roseni. The sequence continues at coordinate 90,579 of CAEFZY010020867.1, read as the reverse complement.
CTCCTGTGAGGGAAACAGAAACGCACATGAATTTGAAACAAAATACACAACAGAAGACATTACGAGTGCCCAGCAACACAAAACTCTGGTTTTGACACACAAAACTGGCTCAAATCTTATTTGGCAGACAGGAACTACTTTGTTTCATTTGGTTGTTTATAATTCTGGCCAAAAAAAAAAGAAAAGTGAATTGTGAGGTTCCCCAAGGGTTCATTGTTGGACCACTTTTATTTCACACCAATATGACTTTATATCTCTGTGTCACCGCATAACCCTAGTCCTCTATGCTCACTAATACAGTGTGTCCATAATATAAATGAGGCTCAGTGGGTCTACAGAACACAGAGCTTGCAAGAGACCTGACAGTAAACATGTTGCTGTGCTAAATAAGCACTTGATAGCAAGTTTAATGGCTCTGGAGATCACATGATTATTAAGTAAAATGGTTTTCTCTATAATTTAGTTAGCTTTTTCTTGATGTAAACAGTCATTTTAAAATATGTTTCGGGTCAGTATGTAATGACTGATCAGAGTAAATTAAAGTTGTCCCTTTATTTTTTTTTTTTGGATCCAGTCTGAAAAAATAAGTTTAATGAAAAGTAAAAGAAATTTTGCTGGATGATAAATTGTCCAAGAAGTTATTGTAATAAATGATAATATTGTTGTTTTTAGGCCATTTTCAAGTAATATAAGGGAAATGGCATAATAATGATAGAAACTATTCTCAAAGATCAATAAACTTTAAATTCTAATGAATATTTAAAACTGGAAGACATTTTAATTTTCAAAGTAAAGAAAACAACAGAAACAAATAAAATGAATCACGAAGTCTCTGTAAACAAAATTGTTCTTAAGGAAAACAATAAATCATGCATATGGAAATCAATGAAGAGGTTTTACTTCATCATGCGATTAAATCATTTATTTATAACTGCGTCACGGCTAGTTCTAAAGCAGTCAGAGAGCATAAAAAACAATCCATACAGTGATAGCACACGAGACCAAATGTAAAAGGTCCAGCTGAAGGTTTGAACTTGTCAGGTGTCTCGTAGCCTACCTCAGCAACACACTTCGGGCACCTCCAGTCTCCTTTGGGCACGTCCTGCAGGGGTGGAATGAGGCAGAAAGTGTGGTAGCTGTCGTCACAGCCGTCACACAGCAGCAGCCGGTCTTCCTCGTCGCCTCGTCCGCACACCAGGCAGAAATAAAGATCAATCTGGGGGAAGTAAAGAGGGCACAAGAGATATAAAGACTGTCACAGCTCATCTAACTCAAAAAAAAAAAAACAAAAAAAAACAAAACAAGACTCAGATTTTGAGCAAAGATGACTGGAACTCTTACAAAGTTGACCTCCAGAGTCTCCTTGCGTGGTCTCATCTTAATGGCGAAGGCTTGGGCTTTGAGATGCCGCTGTTTCTTAATGAATCCATCGTCTACGTAGAACGAGAGCAGTGCAAAAACGGATGAGTCCGCCTGATGTTTGCAAGTTGCATTTTAAAAAATAAATAAAAAATAATTCACCAGCTGATACAATCTCCAATCCGACCATCTTGGGACTCGTTCCGAAGATTTTGAGGCTTTTGGGCTCCTTGTTTTCCCTCTGTGGGGACAAAAACAGCAGAAAACTGTAAAACAGACGGATTCCGATGGAAGGCAGGAGCTTAGTACAACTTATACTGTTTAGTGATTTACATTTTACCATCACAAGGAAGAGCAGCAAACATACAGTGGGTGAGTGAGATCATGATTTTCTGCAACTGGTCGATGTGATTGATGTAAACTGTCGCTTTGCCTCCTACCTCCGACTTCAGTCGTCTGGATCGCCTCTCTGAAGGAAGCCGATCTTTGGTTTGAGTCAAGTCATCCTCTTTGTCTTTCTCCTTGTCGTTTTCATCCTCCTCTTCTTGCTCCTCTTCCTCTATCGCCTCCTCCCCGACACCCTCATCCACTTCTTCGCCATCTTCTCCCTCATCGTACAGCCGCTGGATGCCCTGATTACAAGCAACAGGCAGAAACGAGTCAACGTCGTTTTCAGGTCCGACGTGACCGCTTGTGTTTTTAAACACAACTACATCCGTAGAACGACGGGCACCGCTTACGGTAAGGGTGGCTCCAGACTGGAAGAGCTCATAAGGGTAAAGGAATCTCTCATAATGCGAACGCAGAAGAGAACCGGTGCCTTTTCCCGATGGGAAGCCCATGCGAGTCGCCACTTTGGACCATCTCTTCTCTTTGCACACCGTCTCAAATCCGCCTTCAGACGACACAATCTGAAAGGGATGCGAGCGTCCAACATAAGGAGATTAAGTTATTTGAATGTGTCCAGTAACTTTTAGCTGTGTTCATTGTACCCACTGAGTGCAGCAACAACTGTCTACTTAAAAAGGGCAGAAAATCTGGCTTCACCTTGCTGAGCTGATAAAGGTCCAAAATCTTTCTTTCTACATGAGGAAAACGAATCTTGGATCCTTGCAGCTCCCAGAACTTTGCGATCTGGTCCAGGAAGTTCAGTTTTACTCGAGTGAGTGCCTGTAAAAAAAAAGAAAAAAAAAAAAGATTAGAAATACAGACGAAAGAGTGAGTGTTTTAAGTAAAACTGGTGTAGGAGTCCAGCTAGTTATGAAAGGTTTTGCGGAGTGCTTCTACTGACTCCTATTTTAACAAGGACAGTATAAATCTTCACATAATGTCCCCATCAATGGCTGTGAGCTTTAGCATCTCAGCCACTACCAAACATTATATTTGGCGAGGATATTAAAGTTAATTTGATTTCATCTAACTGGCCAAATATATCCTCAATTTGCAAGACCAATTAAAAAAAAACAAAAACAAACTCACCTCAAGTTCATTGAGTCTCTGCACTCTGGGGGTGAAGCGGAAGTTGCGAACATCACAGGCAAACGGAGGCTGCCAGTCCTGGCAGACAGAAGAGAAACAGTAGGTACTCCCAGAACTACTTCAGAAATGAGGAAATGGAAACAATCCAAACTGGATCTAACGCCGAAAGCAGCAATGATTTAAAAAAATAAAATAAAATAATCCCTTTAAGATACAAGGTTTCCCCCCAGAAAACTTGCTAAGCACGGTGGTTGGGTGCTAGGGCAGTCACTCATCCAGCGGCACGTCATGTTTTTGAGTTAAAAAATGTTTAAAGATCACATTATTGTGTTATTGGAAGATTAATATCTGAACACCAACTATAAAGTCTTAAAAAATGCAAACAATAATAATAATAATAATAATAAAAAAACTTAATAAGGAATGCTAAGCCTAGTGGCCCGCCAGGCTTATAGTACACCCTGTTATAATAATAGCTATACATCCAAATTATAAGTGTCCCACTGTGCATTTTATTGTAGTGTTTGATTGAGTTTTAATGAAATTAAAAGTAAAATCCTGGAGTAACAAATTCAAAATATGTAAAGCCATTTTGTATTCACATGAATAAGAGATGTCACTATTTCTGAGTTGACATGAGCATTAGGCCTGTATTTCCTCCAATGTCATCATCGACATTATTGATCTATAACTTAGTCGTCAGGACAACAAAAACAAAGCATTAAATGCAGGAGGTGTATAAAGCTTTTTTAAACAGTTTTCATGACAAAATACGGGAAGTAGATAAATGACACAAAGGCCTAAGACTCTGTTTGACCTTTGTTAGAGTAGCCAACTAGTAGTTGAGTTACAAAATTCAAGCAGGCCTACAGTAAAACCTCAGCTGCGCACTTTTGATATCATTACAAAGGATAAACCCGTGCAGATTTCAAACAGAAGGCTTTTCAAATGGAAGAGTTTACCTGGGGAGGTCTGATCTTGCAGATGCCCGTTTTCTCTGCAATCGGTCGGATCTTGTTGATGAATCCTAAAGGATCCGAGAATTCCTCCCAACTCGGCTCAAACACCGGGCACTCGGGAGGGGGAACGAACTCGGCGAACGCAGCCATGTCGAAGTGAATCCGGGGAAACAAGTCATTCACACAAACAAAACAAATAATACGCTCAAAATAAAAGAGTTGACATCAAAGATCCATGATTTAACAGGGAAGTTCCTCCGCGTCCATGATTATTCTGCAAATCTTCCCTCGATGAGAAATGTATCACATAGCAGTGATCATGTCTTGATTCATAATGAGGCTTGTGAGAAAATCCAAAACACAGAAAAAGGTAGCAGCTAGTGATGAGTGTGCTCCCATCCTCCGTAAACAGTAGGGTAGGCCAGGCCGGGAAGTGTTCACCTGAGACGTAGGGCAGGGTCAGTCCGACACGCCATCATCTCTTTCTTCCTTCTGGTTTCTGCGTTTCCAACAAAGTTATCAGCGCCTAACTCACACTTTGCTTCTTCTTCTTAAGAATGCCACCCAAACTAGACGCTAATAGGAAGCTCGCGTAGCCGGGGGATGTGTTCACTCTGTTCAAGAACTCGTACTCAAAGGGGCAACAAGCAGGAAGCTAATTAAATCGGTGCTAGCTTAGCTTTAGCTGTCTGTTGCGCACCTAAACATTGCCGTCAGACGAATAAAGTCGTCTAAGCGAGCTAGTCTTCTATTATACAGTTAAATTAACATACATTTTTAAAGCACAGAGACGTTTGTTTTATGCTTTAAAACGTTTAAGGGTGGTAGGTTTGCGCATAAATGAACGTCGTCTACGAGTAACGTAGCTGCATTAGCAGACATGCTAACTAGCACTAGCAAGGAAGAGAGAGCCGTTTTGATGCCTCCACAGAAACTCGGAAAAAACAGCACTTTGAGCATTAGTGCTGACAAGGTTGAGAACAAAAACATGTAAATGAAGGTATTTTATCAATTTAAGTTCAAACTGTTTTTTCTTTAAAAAAAAAAAAAATGTCCAGAAGTTTTTTATTGTTTTGTTTTTTGTTTTGGCCTTGCTGCTTATGCAAACACTACACTGGCTCTGGATGTTGATTTAAATGACAGACATTCCGAAACAACACAGTATTGATTAAAAGAGACATTTTAATAGGAAGAGCAGCTGTTTAACCCAGGACTAGAAATACAGGAGTGCTATTATTGCTGTATTACGTTTTGTTCTAAGGTTGTTTGTCAAGACAAAACTGAATATTGTTTGGCAGTACAAAGAAAAATAAATTAGTCACAAGTAGAGCGGAACTGTGCCATGGTGGGTTAGGAACATAAATACTTATACTTTTACCTTGTTTTAAAGAAAATGCAATTATAAGAAAAGCTACAATTTTGTTCGACTTGTACCTGACTTTCTCAGGTAAGGAATTAAGTTTATAGTGTATTTCATAGAAGTGACCAGCAGGTGGCGCTGGCGGACAGTTTTTCCTTTCAGCTGATTGGAGGCTCTCAACAAGCCCACCCCTCACCTCACAGTCCTCAAACCTGTGACGTTCCCCGCGAACTTCATCTAGTAGCACTCCGCCACATCCGCCCATTCACAGCTGCACCGAGGATGCGGAGGGAAAAGTCATCGTCACGTCTTCATGGGTTTTGGTCGCATTTGGGCGTTTAGGTTCGCATGGACGTGGGGCTGAACAAACTCCCCCCTTCACCTCTATCTGATGCAGACTACAATTCAAACTCTTGATTCAGCTGCAAGGCGAAGACCTGGAAAGGATGATTCATTTGTAGACACGGATATGAGACATTTTGTGTCAAAACTCATTGAGCACAGACTGTACATTTTGTGCAAGGATTTATCCCCCCCCCCCCTCTTTTTTTTGGTTGGATTTAAGCATGCGCAATTATACTTAATATCTGCAGAGTGTAACATCGTCTCGCTCTTTTGGCACGCCTCGTTTCTTGTGCGCTTTTACGCACGGACGCAGACTAAAACTGGCGCAGGTTGAGGTAGTAGTTTGTGCTGTTGGCCGGGTCGACGTGCTGCCCCATATGGAGATGACTGCGCAATCTACTGCCTTGCCGGCGCTGGTGACTCGCTGCAGAGAAGACTGAAGACTTATTTGAACTACAATCTGGACTCAGTTTTATTTTTTATTTTATTTTTTTTTTTAGATAAATGTGCGATTATGGCGCGGTACAAAAGCGCCATTCTCGGTTAACTGGTGTAAAACTTGCACTAATTTCCCTTAGTAATTTTCTTAGTGAGTTTTGGTCCTAATAATAAATAGTAATATAAAAAAACCTAAATGGAAAAAATGAACTTGTATTTTTGCAACTTCTGAAATAGTGGGGAACCAACAAGTTGGTGTGGAGAGATTAGAATGAGAAATATACCAAAAGCATTTTTACACTTTACCTGTGACGGATTAAAAAAAAGAGTCAATAGTGTCTTTTTGTTTGTTTTATTATCTTTCCTTTTCTATTTTCTCAGCGTTTTCCAACCTGCTGTTTTGTTCAATGTAGTCATGCATGTGTTTGGTCAGCTACTTGCCTTTACAACAGCATAAAGTGATGTCCAGCTTAACAGTGTCAGGCACCTGCTGGAAAAGCATATTTGAACCGTCTGAAATGAATAAATTAAGTTTTGAGTAACACAATTTATGAACAAGTTTTCAAAGAGTACTTTTATGTTTACCCCGCTCTTTATTGCTCGATGACTAAGACAGACCTAAAATAAACTAGTTTTGCACGGATAAAGTCGACTGCAATAGAGAAGTTTGCGGTCAAACGCACACATTTCTTTTGCAATTGAAGTTCACATAATTTAAGAGAATCACTTTTAAATTTTAATCTTCAAAAGCTCTTCACAGCAGTTCAGAGTGTTCTTCAACAGAGGCCTGAATTGTAAATGAACGTCATTTCTTGTGACATTAACTCGACGTGCTTTACGCTGGAGTCACATTTACCGGATTGTACTTTTAGAGGAGGAGGAGGCTGGAACTGAACCAACAACGCTGCTCCGCCATCTTTCCAATCACTTAAACTTAGAGATGACATTTCAAGTGGATCTTCCTCATGTATGGGAGAAGCTAAATGCCAGATTACTGGCACAGAGATTAGTTTCCCCCTTACGAATTCAGATGTTTATATGCCTTTCCTGAAATTACCTTCAAACTGTAAAGCTTGGGTCAAACATTTTGAATATCTTTCCTCAAGCTAAACTCTAGCTAGCAGCAGATCAATCTATAACACACAGCAGCAGTAATAACTGAGATTGCCTGCAGCTGAAGGCAGGACAGGTTTTAGCAACTTATTCTGATTGGTAGCTTTTAGTATTCAATTATCTGAATGAGACAAGTTGCATTGTTTGACATGGATCTTTATTGTCTTTTTTTGATTCCTGGGTAAGAAACACTGAAGGTAAACATCGCTCGTCTCCTTCCGACGTCAAGCTTGTGCGAGGAGACATCAAAATAGTAGTTTGTCACTCAATGAGGTTGTGTTCCTTTATAAAATTACATGTCACATTCACATTGAAGTAAAGGGAGCACAATGGTTAGCCAACAACAACCCCCAACTAGGCCTCAAAGTCCATCTTTGCTACAAAAAAATCCCCCTCAGCTTCACAGGTTTCCTAACCTGGTAGTGTTACGTAGGAAAAAACAGAACAGCGGTTATAGTACAGCGAAAACGACAACAGTCAGGTAGATGGAACTGGATTAAAGACTTCATGTACAGCTAGTCGTAAACGACTGATTCAGAAAACCAAACATAAGTAAATCATAGCCGAACCCGAGCCAATGTGCAAAAGTTGGGCGACGACACAAATAAATCGTACTTCACATTCTTCTAAGAGAGGGTCTCGATCACGTTCAGATGACTCAGGATGCATTATAAACATGTCATTATTTAGCAAATGAGATTTATTCAATGGAAGGTACAAGAGGAGCACAGCACCACATCATCTGCAGGAAATAAAAAACAGCTGCTGCTCTGATGTAATGCAGATGGTTTCAGTTATGTTGGGGAAAAAATGTCTAAGATGGTTAACTTCAGTGCAGCAGAAGGAGTATGAACTGTTGATTTTTAGTGCATTCATAAGAAATGAAATAAAATTCTAGTGTATAAATAGCTTAATTTTGATTTACCCGAATCTTAAGGCTGAACGAAGTTCAATTAGCTAAAATAAGCTATGCTAGGACATTTTAAGCTAAGCCTCTGATTGTTTTATGGTGATAACGTTTTCAGTTTATTGTTCAGACACAATACAACTTTGAAAATATACTTCTGAGTTTAAAGTTCAGTTCATTTCAAAAAGACTATAAAGAGTTTGGCTTACCTTCATCTTAATCTTAGGCCCAAACTATGGTAAATTAGCTCAAATGAGTTAAGCTAAGCTACACTGAGCTAAGCATCAGCTTGCTGAAATTTTCTTTATAGTTGTAGGTTTTACAAAATTTTTTTTGGAGATGATTCAATTTTGAAAATACACTTTGGACTAAAATCTAACATTTTAGTGCATTTCAAATAAGCTAAGTATTATTTGTTATTTATTTACCCTTTCTCGCTCAAAGGGTTCTACATTTTTATCTAAATAAGAAACTAAACAGTGTTATTCCGCTGTAATATTTAGAGGCAATATTACACGTTGTATCATTACACAGATAAGGAACAGGATAAAAAAGTTTATTTCAAGGTCACAACATTCCCCAATGTCAGGGCAAAATTAAGTTAAACTAGCTGATTTAAGCTACATCAAGAGAAACGTCTGCTTGTTGAAATTTTAGTCAAAATTTCTGTTTATTGACGATGCGAAACAATAGTACATATTTAGAGTATATTGATACTTTAGCTTCACCAGGGTAACCATCAACGATTTAACAAAAATCCATCAAAAAGGGCTTTTTGTAACTCCTCAACTTTTAGCTGCTAATGCGATTAGCTTTATAGCTTTCATGTTTTATTCTCTGCAGATGCTCTAACATTCAGATTTATTCACCCATTTTTATTTTTTCTTAGAATTGTTATTCATTTGAAGTTTATTTAACTGTATAAAAAACATTTTTCTCAATTTTTTAAAATAAGCTCATTTGAAAACTTAGCAATTAGCATTTTTTTTTGTTAATGGATGCTTCTCTTATCTTCTGCTAAACTCTTCAGACTCAGTTCTCCTTTTAAAGCCCAGTAAATAAACTCAGACCGACACAAGCATGCAAAAATTATCTATATTAGGATTGTACAAATCCATAAGCAATTTTTTTGCCACCCTGTAGCTTTAGCAAGAAATTTCTGGATGCTTCCAAAGCTAATGGAAATCCAGCGATCTTATAAACTTCTTGTTCGGACATTCGCAACAGAAATTACGAGATACATTACATAAATAAAAAGCCCATAAAAAAGAAACAAACCATTGCACTGTCGCTCATCCAGGCCTACAATAAATTACTGCATATACTAAAACTACATCCAGACATCGAGATACTTTCAGCCGAGGCAGCGTCGACCTAAAGCTTCTGAAAACATAAAACAGAGCAAAACAGGAAGAAAAAGAAAAGCTTTTACATGTTTTAAGAATGATTGTGTTTTAGGTTTAGTTATTTATTACATTCTCCCTGCTGCAGGGAACTTTTGCCTCCACACATTTCAAATCTTGACTCTTGAGTGCAACTACACTGGTGCGCAAGTCATTCAGTCCAACATGGAGTCATTGTAGGGATTTATATACCGATGGAAATTTGATGCGACAACTTTTGGTTGGCTTAGATTGGCACGAAAATAAAAATGCGTATTTGTATGAGGGATTTTGAAATGTACAAAAACGTAACTTTCTGTAGTTTTTGTAGTCAGAAAATTAAAACTTTATGAAGTTTTAATTTGGATGTTTTTAACCAGTGGTTCATAGGATTTCTTTTGAGCTTTTTCTATTCAAGCCAACTCTGAATCATCCTAGCATGTTAAATGTTAACGGGCTTAATCGGACCAAAAACGTGGTCCGTGTAAATAGATCAGGTATCGGGCCAATAATGATTGAACAGCAGACAAAAAAAAATAAAAACATTTTTCAAAGACTTCCAGGAAGCGTGGAAAGCTACAGCTCTAAATCACTTTGAAAGGTAACAAGAAAATCCGACGCTTAGGAAGGAAAAATACAAAGAAATGAGGAGTAACAGTTCAGTAGACGTCAGGTTAAAAAAAAAAGTTGTTTTTTTTGCAAGACCCTGATTTTGGATCAAAAGTATTCATACACTGTTTTGGTTAATTTTGTATTAAAAAGGAGCTGAAGATGGAAGCTTATAAATAGAAAAAGTATGGAAGAGTACAAATGCATGCCATGGAGAAAACATAGTAGTGGCAGCATGATGCTGTGGGGATTCTTTCATCCACTGGGGACAAGGAAGTGTTCCTATTTCCCTCACCCTGAACACACCACTACCATGGCAAAACACGGTGGTGGCAGCATCATTGTTAAATAGAATCCCATCCAAATGCAGAGAAGTTTGTTGTTGCAACATGAGGAAATGGGAAAAAAGCTTAAAGTACTTGGGATACTTTAACAAAGCGATGAAAAGTAAAAAAGGAATATGATTTTAAAAAAAAGTGCATTGTTAAAGAACATTAACTCATGTCAGTTAGGGTGCAACCCAGTGAAAAGATAAAACCATAGACAAATTAAATATTAACCAAACTTTATAGCCCAGCAGTGTAAACTTTAGAACCAACTTTAGCACATAATGTCCCAAATGTTGGTTCAGGAGGTTTTGTCTTCAGTCAGGCTGCCGTTTGTCCGAGGACACCGTTCATCAGCAACTGAGCCTTCAAACGCCACATTGTGGCAAGCAAAACGGAAAGAAAAAGAAAATAAAAAAAGCAGCCGACCTGTCAGCTGGGTCCAAGTTCAGACGACGGAGGTATGATTCTTGAAATAAGATCAACCAAACAGGATGGAAGAGAAAGAAAGGGCGAGTAAAGTAGGACAAGAAAGAAGTATTTCTTCCCTCACCCCCTTATTTCAGAAGTCCGGGTGTAGTCGTTTGCATCGCCGCATTTTAAAACCTTCAAAGATCAGTTTCTTCGATTTTAAACCGGCAGAGTCAGCTTATGCTTTTTTTTTTCCTCCTTCAATTTTGTTTAAAAAAAAAGGGAAATAAATTAATAATCAGAGTTCAGAGTTCAGGACTTATCGATCCGGTTCATGTTTGCGGGCCGCCCTGTGGAGACCGGGTCAGGGCTGCCGGTTGCCGTACATCAAGGGGATGATGAAGACGGAGATGTCGTCTCCGGAGCCCAGCCGCTCGTTGGTGATCCTCCAGCCTCTGTCTCTCAGCACGCCCCGCGCTCGCATCACCAGGTCTTGCGCCGCCATCGTGTACCTACGAGCAGAATCACCGTTCAGACTCGGGAACAGCCGAAACCGCGCGGAGGAAAGCGGGAATCCTCACCTGTGCAGGTCGTCGGGGTCGCAGTTGGACAGGAAAGTGCTGACGGCTTCGGCTACCTCCTCGTTGGTCAGGACGTCCCAGAGGCCGTCGGTTCCCATCACCAGGACGTCGTCGGTCCCGTGTTCGTGCTGCGTCAGGTTGTACACCTTCACCTGTGGAACACCGCGCGCCTTTGGTCGGTCCATGTCTTCGAATGATTTGAGACTTTTATCGAAGTAACTTATCAGACGCTGGAAGACTCGCTCACTGCTGCCACCGTCCGCATCCCCGACGGTTCCCGTCAAATAAATCGAGTTAAGGCGATGTCGTTTTGGTGAGATTGTAATTTGAAAGCCACATTTTAAATCAAACGAGTTGTCCAAGAATTTTTAATTTGTAATCAATGGCCCACTGTTCCCTCAAAGATATAAAAACAGGACTTCCACGCATTTGTTACAGAGTCCTTTTCGTGAAAAAGCTAATATATAACTTAAAGGAATTTGTTTAGAGAACAAACTTTACATAAACCCCATACCAAGAGGAAAAATGCAAGAACGGATGGACAGAAGGACACAAGAAATTAAATGAGGAATTAAGGGGAGAAGAAAGATAAATAAAAGGCACAAAGGACAGACGGAAATAAGTGCACAAAAGAGAGAAGGAAAGAAGGAAGGAAACAAGAAATTAACTGTGGAACGGGAGACGGGGAAATAAAGACACCAGAAATGAGAACGATTAAAAAATGAAAAGGTACGAAAAAATAATAAGATGTGAAGGAAACACAGACGGGAAGAAGGAATTACATAAGGAAGGATACAAGAAAGAGAAGGAAGGAATAATCCAAGGGCGGGAGAATGGACTGGAGAAAAAGAAAAGACAGATCAATCAGTGGAAGATAAAAATGAGATGCTCTAAACTCATGCCAAAAACTAGCAAATTGTATCATCAAAATGTTTTTTATTGTTTGCTTTTATCTTGTTTCTTATACAAACTAACTCCCTGTGTGTTTCCAAAGTGCCCAGTCCTCCACATGCTGCTTTGTTCTGGATGTTTCCATGACTTAAGGAATTGAACGGCGTTATCGTAGCATCCTGATACAAACAACACACAGGAGGCTTTGCTGAGCGCCGCGTTAGCGAGCGGAAGAGGAGGCAGGAGGTTAGACGTGAACCCGCCGTGAACCCGGGTGATAATGAATTAAAGATCAAGCGCAGAGCTCAGAGAGGGAAAAAGAAAACTCTATAAGATGAACTACTTCTACTTCGGGAGATGAAAGCGCTTTGAATCCAGTGCCAGACGGTTCAGACAGATGAGTTCAGGTTTTCTGGCGGCAGAGAAGCAGCGTGATGAGTGCGGCGCATATAGAAGAGGACATCATTCCTCCTATACAGCGAGACATGAAATAAATACACAACTCTGCACGAGCAATTGGAGCAGAGCAGTATGGACCAGCGAGGAGAGATGGAAAATCTGATCTCTGGAAGCAGATTCAGCTTCTCAGAAATCTTCTTTTCCTCCTTTTTTTTCTTTTCTTTTGGAGTTAAATAACAGAGAGGCGTTTGCTCTGACCTCAGGAATACAGGACAGGAACGGCTTGATGTAAATGTTGGAGTCGTGAACCTTGAGGTCGTGGTCACCGAGCCCCCGGGTCACTCCGATGGTTGCCAGGACCCGCGCCTGACAAACAAAACACGGGAAATGACTTTGGGCGCCCAGATTTATGCCCGATCATGTGAAATGTGAAAGCTCCGGGCATTTAAATATGAAAAATAAAATATGTGCATGTCTAATATCTGCTTCCGAAGCCCTGGATCGACTCCTGTATGATGTGCTGACGTCTTCTTTTGAAAACAGCAGCTTTTACTGGAACTGAGGCAAACCGGTTCATGCAATGTTTGCACTGGAGAGGTGACTAAGTTCATGTCTGGCTGCCGACTGCGCCGTCTGAAACTCGGCGTTAAAACCTCTTCCTGCGTCAAAAGTTCTGAAATGCAGCCTTAGGTTTATGAATTAAGTATACAGAACTTTCCAAGATGGAACATTGTACAATTTTTGAATATGAATCAACTATATTTGAGAAAAAAAAAAAAATTCTTGTATGATCAAGTCTGGATCATCTGATGTCTGTTTACATAATTACCCCAATTTCTCTAAATTTCAAATCAAACTAGATAATATTTTCTTAACCTGAACCCTACTATGCTTGTTGATTCATACCTGGTTAAAATTACTTAAGAGTGATAATATGTGTGAAAATTAGCATAGTAAATTAGAATACATCTCCTGATGAGTTTGTCAGACTAAATGTTTTGACAATGACAGACTTTTAGCAGCTATTAAACAGCCCAAGATTTAAAAATATATTTTTTATTGGTCTGATGTAATATACCAATATTAAATGATTTGTTTTCATTAAGTGTTGGCAGAAAATCATTGTGACTAAGAGAAGTAAAGTTGTTAAACCATCCCTCTTTGTCTAATTAATTAATCTATGTAATGTGATGGAGTTACTGAAAAGCATAAATTTGCAAAAAGAGTTTTTTAACAGATCTGCATCTAAAATATTCGAGAGAAAACCCAATTGGAAAAGCTGACATATCCGGGTGCAATGCTACTTGGCTCAGTAGTGGCTGGCGTTTAAAAGCGAGTGAGTGGTTTGCATGCCACACTTTCCAGATTTTTATTTATTAAAAAAAAGGAGGAACTCGGTAGAGAATTTTGCCTCCACCTAACAATTATTACTACTTTGTGCATGTTGGTCATAAAAACATAAAGGATAAAGAACCAGTTCTGACCAATTACCTTTTTGCCTTCGCCGTAAATAAGAGGAAACTTGAGATCTTCATCCTCAACAGTCTTGTATGCCCTTGAAGATAACAAAAAGACTTTTAAGTAAAGCATAACCTGCCTTCCTTCATTAACGGAAGGTCAACAAATACATGACAATATGGTTCAAAACTGACAAGTTATGCTACAAATATAATGATGTGGAGACGTAGCTAACTTATTGTAAAAATGAAGTAAGATGACTAACTAAAAATTAGCATCAAACAAATGAGGTCAACTTCACCAATATTAGCAACATGTCAGGAACAACAGATGACAGAGTCATTTAACAAACATCAGCTAGTGAACTTAAAGTATTCAACAAAAAAATAGAAAAAGCTTTTTTTGTTTTCAAGCTAATAAAAAAGAGCTAACAGCATCAAGGAATAATATTTGCAATATAGCATTTCTGCTATGACTAGTCTTTTAAATAGGAGCTAACTAAAGATTAGCAACACAAACATTTAAAACTAGCGACTATTTTTACATCAAAAGGGAAATTTATTGATCAAATAGGTAAAGACCAAAAACAAAACAAAAATATTTTATGCACGTATAAATGCCAGCTGAACATTTAAAGGAAAAAGTAGCATTTAAGCTTTTCATGCTAGCCCAAAGCTAACCCGTAGCTGTCTGGCCAGTGGCCACAACACACCTTTTTTACACGCCATTTCAAGTTAGTCAGTCCTCTTTTTTTTTTTTTTTTAAATGTGTTCATTTTCAACACCTTTTGAATTGAAAATGAACCAAAATGTGTTGAAATCTGTAAATCCTGTCCAAATTAGCCTAAACAAAGACCGATTACATCACTCTAGACGTTTATTTAGACTTCTATGTTTAGAGGAAATAAATTATAGGCCTCCTAGGAAAAGGTATGTATAAATAATTTTACTACGATTTTTGTCTGACAGAAACAAAATGACAAGTATATATATATTATTCCAGCTTTTTTGACCATAAATTAATTCCTGCATACAGTTATAGCATCAAAAAACAAACATTTCGCAATTATCAAATATGCTTCACAACAACTTTTACTTTGGTTAGTGCAAATATGCTGCTAATGATATTTCCCATCCTCATTTTATACAAAAAATGAATAGATTGTTACATTAGGGCTTGCCTTTTTTTGTCAGATTGTCAACAACTACAACAAAGGTCAGAGGAATTTGGTAAAAATGAATACAAATAACACTTAATTCAGTTAACCTTTTTAAAAAAAACACATTTGTTTGCAGAAAAAGACAATACTGAGAACAAGAGGCGGAGAGAGTATGAAGCGTTCAAAGCACAAATTCAAAGAGCAAATCTGAAAAAAACCCACATTTAATACTTTGATGTCGGCTTCAAAAACCTCGTAGCCGCTTGCTGATGTGCTTCGACTGACTAGATCAGATTTGGCACCAAAAGTCAGAGGAAAACATTAACAACTTCAAACGGCTTCACATCCACCCAGAGCTCCCTCTCTCTGTCAGACTCTGCTTCTGTCTGGCCATTAGTCTTTCTTCGACGCAAGCGGTGAACTTTTCATGACCTCCCCGCACCCAAAGCAGCAGATTCTGTCTGTCTCTCTTTCTTTGTGCCTTTAAGCAGGAAAATGTGAAACACCAGCATCAGCAGTCCTCCCACACTTTCTCGTTCAGCCTCTCGTCACACTCTGAATTATCTTCCTAGTCTTTAAAATAATCCCTGAGCACAATCCCGCTCTCGACAATAACACATCTTGTTTAAAATGCGTCATCCGTCTGTTGGTTTCTGCTGCGTGCACAGTATAGAACGGCATAAGAAAAAAAAAAGATGTCATAACCAGACCTGAAAGAGCTCCGGCTTGTTCTATGGGGGTGATGCAAATCTTAGCCCAAACATGCAACACTTGCAATGCTCAGAGTTTACTCCTCATTACGGAGAGAAGCCGCAGAGCCTTGTGGAAGCGCTCTGCGACGGAGGAAACTCACCATCCGTTCATGGTGAAGTCCCTGTAGAGCATCCTCTTGCCCACCTCCTTCCTCTGAACCCTGCGGGGGAACTCCAGGTGTGTGAACTCGTTCCCTAGCAGCTGCGGCTGCATGTAGCCCTGCAGGACGGACAACGACGACGCTCCGAGTCAGTCAGAGAAACTTCATCCGCACTTTCAAACAACTCAGATTTCCTAGTTTAAACTTTTTCCACATTTTGTCGACCGCAAAGTATTTTATGTGACAGACTAACAAAAAGAAGCGCAAAGAAAATTTCTGACAGTTTCCAAAAAACATGGTGTGCATTTCTTAACCCGCATTTCCCCCGATGCCCCTAAATAAAATCTATATAAAAAAAAACAACACATAAATCTTTACTCCCAAAGTGGGAAATGTGGATGTTGCATTAAGACATAAAAAATATGCTCACAAAAAAATTATAAACAAAATTAAGAAAAATCAATGTGTGCATAATATGCCGAAAATTAAATTTCTGCTTAAGTTACATTTGAAATAATTTTACACTGCAAGCTTGTGTTAAAAAAAGTAAGAGATATGGTGGTGGCAGGATCATGCTTTGGAATTTTTTATATAAAAAAATTACCTTAAAAGTGTAGTATGGATTTATATACATTTATTCTGATGCCCCAGAATAAAATCCGGGCTAAACATCTGGAAATTTCAGGAGAAAACATACAAGACTTTTTCCTTCCCTTTTACAAATAATGTACTACTTCCCCCATAAAATACATTAAAAGTTTGTGCTTGTAATGTGACAATGTGTGGAAACGGTGAAGGGTTGTAGATACACCGAATTTACCACATATAACAGAATATTTCATGTGTTTTGAAAAGAAGAATGAAGCAAAAAAAACCAAAAAAAAAACTGTCCAACCAGGAACTGCAGTCGCTGCCGTTCTGACTCTGGCGTGAACTCCGTCGACATGGAAACGATCTCGTTGTCTCTGATGATGATGGCCCTGCAGGACGTGGCGTGGAAGTTTGGCGATGAGAAACGAAAAGAAACTTCTCAGTCAAAGAGGCTTTGACTTCACAGCGGAGTCTGAAACCTACCTGCTGTCGCCTGCGTTCCCGACGTACAGCTTCCCCAGCAGGTAAACCACGGTGAGCGCCGTGCATCCGCCGCTGATGCTGTACACTTGTTTCTCCCTCTCGATCTGGGCGTCCTGAGAAAAAGGAAACCAGCAGACGGTTTTGATGACACACGGCGTAAGAAGACGATCAGAAAATCTCCAACGTCCACCCAAGCTCACGTAGACAGCAGCGGGGAAACAAGTTTTTATTTTTGGCAGAATAAACCTTGTAGTTTGTGCGTGACTGCAGGACAGAAAAGCATTTTCCTCTGTATGACACTGTCAAATTTATGTGAGTGGTAATTTTCTTCAACAACTACATAAATAATTCAGGTATTATATTTTATAAAGGTTCCCATTTTAAATATAAGAGCTTCTTTTCATTGTAAGAATAGCAGAAATGGGGTCTAGCTTACAAGAAGCTTCACATCAATTTTATTTTCTGAGCCGCAGCTTGCATAGCTTACCACTGTCATCTAGTGGACACACAGCAGAAATGCACCGTCCTTAAAAAAACCCCCCTCAACCTCTAAGAAGGAACTCTCGAGTCATTGTTTTAATGAGAAAATACATATTTGAAACATCTGGAAAATCCCTTTTCCATGGAAGGAGAAGTGAGTGATACAGTACCGGTAATGGAAACACGAGACATCTCATGTTTGGGGTTTGCTTCTTACTCATAATTTTGAATACTGTCACGAATGAAGATTGGGATGAAAATTTCCAGCGAGGCTAACTCTTCCCAAAACCCAGGGATGTTTATGTGAATTTTCCCGCTTGATAGCACAATGCGTCACAAAACAAAACAGATAGTAAAATGTCAAAAGCTACAGGGGCCATTCAGAAGAAGAGGAGATACAGGAGAAAATCAACACACTGACTGTTTTACTAAGAAAACAGGGAGGGGTCACTGTAGTTCAGGGCTTAGAGGTTGATTTAAATAATAAAAAAGTTATGACGAAAAACTGTAAATTTAGACTCCTTCAAAGGAACTGGCAAAAAAACCCTTAATTTCCTTTTCGAAACAGCAAAAAGAGCTTTAATTCAAGTTAGGGAGCAATATTTATCATGTCGCTGATCATCTAAATAAATTTTATTTTAGAAGGTTTTGATTTAGTGTTGTCACAATAAAGTCCAGTTAATGATGCTGAAAACCCCTAAAACTCTCTGTATTGTCGGAGATTCTAATTTTTTACTATTTTTCTAAACTGTTTGTTTTGATAAATATCAGTAAACTTGAAAATATGATTAAATGCAGCTACAGGGTTCATTTTAGGGATACAAATCACAGCTGTTGATGTGACTGGTGTATTAAAGAAGAGTGTTATAAATGGGAATGAGTTTTTAGAGCATGATTTGTGTTTGGTTGCTGTTCCATGCAATCACAGCCATGCAGTCACCAGAAAAACAGTAATAAACAGTTTGTATCGTGGCTTTTTATCGACTATAACATCGCGATAAAACCTGATAAGTCCGTATTTCCAATAATTTGAGTTCCCTGAATGCCTCCTAAGCCTCGTCCTCCATCACGCACCATCTCCTTGAAGGCGTTCTCTATTGCTCCGATCACCAGGCTCTCGTGTTGGACCTTCTTCTCCATGTAGAAACGCGGCGGCGGCGGGGTGCTGCTCGGCGAGCTCGGGGCACCGGCGGCCCCCCGCAGCGAGGCGGCCCGCGTCAGGGCGCGCTGCGGCCCCGGGGCGTTTCCCTGCAGGTAGGGGCTGCTGTCGGGCTCCTCGCCCAGCACGGTGGGGGGCGGCGAGTGGACGTTGCGCAGGATCTCTATGACGGCTTGCAGCTGGCAGGCGATGTGGTGCTGCAGCAGGCGGGAGGCGACGACCGCCGCGCCCGAGCCGGCGTGACCATCGAACAAAGCCCAGTAGTGGAAAACGAGCCCTTCGCTCTCCTGCTGATGAAACATGGACATGTAAAACTTTGTGTGATGGAAGCCTAAAAATATAACTCACCATTCCTATAATGATATACGGTGGAGAAACTAAGAACATGAAAGTTGAGGCACTTATCGTATTGTATCGTTTACATTTCATAGGAATTTTGAATTATTGTTGCCACAAGAATTCCAGTTAATTACGTTTCAAACTCCACTAAGCTGTCTCTATTATGGATAGCTTTGCTATTTTCCCTGCCGTTTGTTCAATTAAAGCATCAATAAATACCAATAAATTTGAAAATAAAGGTACTTTATGAAATTTAGTGATACAAATCACTCTAATTTACACATTACAAATGGGAAGGGTTTTTCAAGAGAATTATTTGTGTTTGTGGGGCTATAATTGCTGTGACACACATTCACAAAGTTACCTAACAAAGACGTAATAAAGACTTCTTGTCGTCACGTTAGTCGTTATCACAACAGTTTTGTAAAATATCGAGATAAAACTTTAAGCCCGTATCGCCCATTCCTACGCTGAACTGAGCCTGAGCAATTTTCAAGGTTTCGTCAAGTTTCAGTAGGTTCAATTTGAGACTTTGAAAAATCTTTTGGGTTTAAATTTAAGATTGAAATGTAATAACTGATCTTAGATTTGAACTATTTGATAGATTAACTACAACTTTGTCAACCTTCACTGTTGCTTTTTTTTTGTTCTGGCAGCTTACTTGTGTTGTTTTACACCTATTTACTAACATTTACTAAAATCAGACTCTAGGGAGCCTCATAATAGTTGCTGAAGCAGGGTTACATCTAAATATTACACCCTATATTCCAAGCCAGCTATAGACTTTCCCACGGTGAAGGAGCTGGTAGAGAAAATGTAACAAGATCATGTGCAAAACTGACAGAGAATAACACCAAAACTCTTGCAAAAGGGTGACGAAAAGGGTGGTTCTACTAAACATTGATTTATAAACGATCATAAATTTTTCTGACTTATGATTATTTTAAAAATGTTGGAAACATTGCCTCATTTCTCTTCCAGCTCAAACTTCAGCCCCATTTGAAGCCACAGCAAAATATAAAGCAGTCTGTGATTGTGAAGTGAGTAACAACGTTTGCAGCACACCTTCGGTAGGTAAATGGGACAAAATCATAGCAGTAAATGTGAGCTTGTGTATTTATATATGTTAATATTTTGAGTTCTAAGATATTACATTCATCGTAAACCATCATCTGCATCTGTTTCCTCCAACAATGACTGCTGGCTCTGAAGCAGCAGGTTTTGCTGCAGATATTGGAAGGAATGCTGGAATACAATGATGTGCAAAACGGCAACGTTACACAGAATTCCTCTGGGCTGTGCTGCTAATCTCCCTATAATGTCATCGTTAGCAGCATTGGAGGAGGTTGTAACCGATGACTAACGCCGGCCGGCTGGCGTTGCTGTGCCAGGAGACCCGCCATGACTCATGCTTTCCAGCAGTGAGGGAGCCGGCGAGGTCAAACCTCCATGTAGGAGCTGTTATCATTTCTGCTCAGTGTTATCGGGCCGTCACAGAACAGAATCCTGTTATTTCAGGGTGGAAGCAGGGTGTAGACGTCTGTGTTTTATCTCTGTTTGGATGAATCCTTGACTCCCACATCTCTGTTCTTCCTATTACAAAGCACAAAGTGGGATTCAGGAAACGCTGCTAATTCGTCACAGTTCGGTTAACCGAATATCTAGAGAAGGTCAATGAACTCCACCCCTATTAGATTGGTTAAATAAGAACTTTTAAGCGTAATGACTAAAATATGATGAAGCATTTATGTGATCTAAACATTTTTTAGAATATCAGAGTTTACTGTACTGTTGCACTTTGCTCGATTTTCAAAAACCGCAACTATTTTCGCGTCGTCTGACTCGCTCTGCGTACCTTTACACCCTACAGGAGATGTCTGTGAGTGAGAGATTTACAGTACTCTGTCAATTTTATGACGTTCAAACAAAAACATGAGAACAACTTTTTCTGTAGGTATTGGAACTAAACTGGAATGAGTTAAGAACTGGATTATCAACAAGTCACATCAAAACAGAGTGTAAACATTTCAACGTTAGCCTAGCATTTTAGCAAAACATTGTTAGCAGGATCAAGAGTTTATTGAACGTCTTGTGTTGCGGCAGGTAGGCGGCAATTTAGGTGATTTACTGCCGGAAGCAAGTACAAATTTTTATAAAGCACTTTTCACAGACAATGTCACAAAGCGCTGTGCAACAAAAATCAAAGTTATACAAAGTATTTGGTTAAAACCTGACCCAGATAATCAGGAGGCTGGACGTTCATAGCCTTGTAGGTGAATACAAGAACTTTGAAACAAATTCTAAAATACACAGAGCCGGTTTAGGACCGGGGAAATATGAGAGACACAAACAGATACAACAGGATATCATTGGCATAGATGTGATAAGAAATTTCACAAAAAAACTGAATAATTCTAGCAGGATGAGGAATATTGAAAGAAAATAATAATGGGCCAAGAACTGAGTCTTGTGGAACCCCACAGATTAGAGGAGCAGAGCAATAAAACATCTTATAGCGATCAAAATATTAAAGTCAATCATGTCAAACAGACTAAATCAGTGCAACTTCAAGACACTTTCGAGAATTTAAGTGATTTTCTCACCTCATGTATTAACCGATTGTTACCCAGTAAAGCACTATTTCATCTTTGCCTTACCAAAGGAATATCACAACCACCTTTGAAACACTCGCTACCTCAGTCATTCTGCTTACAGATTTGTTTTAGGTCCCATTAAAGCTGCACTTCATGCATCACTAGATATCAATAACGTGGCGTCATGATAAGTGCCTATAATAACAAGGGAAGCACATTAGAGTGGCATCTGTCTGTCGTTTTTGAAAGAGAACTACTTGTTTGTTTGCATCCATGTTCCTACCTCGCCCATCATGTGTTCCACGCGGAGGCCCAGGGCCTCGCCGTTGGGGAGCGAGTTGCGTCTCTTGGCTGTCGGGGTCTTGCTGGGCGTGGACGGTGGACAGTAGCTCATCGGTCTCCTTCTGGCCACGACCACCTCGCAGCAGGCCTGGTCCTCGTTCAACGCACTCTTACCAGCATTGATCACCCTGAAAAGAAAAAAAAGGGGGCATAATGTAGAGGGCTCATTATGCCCTCTACATTATCTAACTGCAGGCTTGCCCACCGCTCTTTCAGAAGGAGTTTGGAACATATTTTAGTATCCAAGTTTGCGCCACAGATCCCAGGTGGCTGTTTGTGGATCACTGCAAGGTCACAGCAATCACAACCTCTACATTTATCGGATGCAGCTGCCTCTGCCAGTTTTATGTTTAGAATCTGTTAGTTTGCTTGACTAGAAAGCTCTTCCTCATCGCTACTGCTGAGGTGACATGCAGCATTAGGCATTTTCACCTGCACTGTAAATATTTTTGTGTCTTGCTTAGATTAATATGTCTAATATTAACTAGACGGCTGTGACTAAGCCTGTCGCAATAACCAATTAATTGCATGATAAATTAAAACGAGGTCAATAATTTCCATCCTGATGATAATTTTTGAAGGGCAATTTTGTTTACAGACTTCCTAATCATTTTCATTTATGGTCTCAGTTGTGTTTGGGGTTTTGTTTCCTTTCTGTTTATTGTGTTTTGTCATTTAAAAAAAAAGTTATTTAAAATATCTACCAGTTTCTGTGTTAAATGTACAAAATGTAGTGTTAATTGATCTGTGAGAGGGCAAACTTCGATTATTACTTGAAAATGGTCTTAAAACAACAATGTTACAGTTTATCGCAATAATTTCTGGGACAATTTATCATTCAGCAAAATTTATCACTGTGACTGTGGCCAGCCGCCTTAACCAGATACTTTGTATAACTTTGATGCACTTTGTTTAACTAGATATGATTTGCTTATCTAATAATATGCTTTATGGGAGGAAATGAACCACATTGTGTGCCTGACTGTAACAAAGTAGCTAAATTTTCACTAGCTTAATTATTCAGAACATAGATTATAGTGCGCTCCTGTTGAGGCACTTCAGCTTGCTGATATTAGCAAATCTTCATCGGTACAGACAGAGCATCTGCATAGTGTAACATGACACTAAATATTATTATCAGTTAACTTACCATAGTGAGTTATACTTTGTACTTTACACTAAATACACTTGTTCTCTCTAGGATTGCATGGTGGAGCAGCAGCCCTGATGGGTTATCTCTTGCTTCCACAATTTAAAAATATATTAGGAATAATCACTCCTATTGGAGTGATTAGATACTGCTTCCTCCTATTACCAAGGTTTCCCCCAGAAAACTTGCTAAGCCTGGTGGTTGGGTGCTAGTGCAGTCATTCATCAAGCAGCCTCTTGTGTTTTTGAGTTAAATTTTTTAAAGTTCACAGGAAATTTGAAAATATCAATAATTATGTGTTATTGGAATATTAATATCTGAACACCAACTATAAAATCTTTAAAAAATGCATACATAAAAAAAAAACAAAAAAAAACTTAAATAAGCAATGCTAAGCCTGGTGGGGGCACAAGTAAAGCCTGGTGGCCCGCCAGGCTTAATACACTGGGGGAAACCCTGTAAGAAAAAACGCAAAAGGCTATACAGCGAGACATAAAATGTATATATTTAGTTGGAAGGTACAAATAAACACAGTACTTCTGATTGCTGCATTGCAAAGCATTCCTATCATACTCCCTGCATAAATTTGTTTTAGCTACCCTCCCAATGTCATTAAACTTGTTGAAAAGCAGCTCAAACTAGTCAGTTTAATTAGGCTCAAGAAAACAGTGGAAAAACAAAAAAGAAAAAAGGAAGGCCTTTGTGTCTGACAGACGTATCTGGAGGCTGTTGTCAAAGTGTGATTGTGTGAAATTGGCAGGTCTATTAATAGACTCAAACTGTGGGCTGTTTTCTGCCATGTCTGCTCCTCAACCCCAAAGATCTGTTATCTTCAGATAGAAATAGAGATAACAGGAGGCAGAGGGCATAAAAACCAATATCACTTGATCAATTTAATTCTGATGTTTAACTGTTTTTCATTCATAGATTGTCTATTTTTACATCATTAAAGTAGTTTTAGGTTAGATGTGAGTGCAAAGACTAAAAAAAGACTAAAAAGACGTGTAACTTGGTGGTGAAGATGGTCACTGTGTTTCTTGTGTGGCTGTATCAAAAATGTTGCCAACAATTTAAAGTGGGCGTGGCTACTGCACTGAAGTACGTTGTGTTGATAAAACTGGTGGCCTATCGCTCTTATGGATGGAATATTTAGCACCATAATAAGGTCTCTCTTGGTGTTTTGTCAAACTTTTTAATTATTTTAATAATTTGTTGTGTCACTCAGAGCATAAAAGCCTTCAGATATGAGAAACTCAGCACAATGACTCAGCTTGGCTGTCAAAACAATATGGACCAGGCCTTCTGATTTCTATCCTATTATCTGCTGTGCACACTTTGCACGTCTAAACGCTGAGAGCAAAATGGCTCTTCCCATATACGCCGATGGTATATTATCTCAGCTGTGTTGCACTGAGGCTGCAGCTGGTGCCACTGTTTGCATTGGAAGTGCTCCCAAAACTCATTTTATCCTGATGTCAACATTTGCAGAAAGAAAGACTTCACTGCCCTGCCAATCAAATTTTTTGTTTTACTCAAACCTGCCATTGTGAAACGCATCTCATTTTCTGCACTATTGTAAGGCCTGACATGGTTTGTTTTGTTTTTTAAGCATAAGATTCTGTGCCAGAGATCAGACGCTTAGATATAAAAGTTATTTTAGGCAAACCAGTAGGCTGTAAGATACAAAAACCACAAATACAGTCCTTAAGAAATTAGGACATCTAGCCAAAGTATGAATAAAGTAGTATGTATATTTTAACATATGCTTCTGGGAAATACTAATAAAATAAAAACTAACTTTTACCCACTTAAAATGACCATACAACATCTAAAATAAACTTAATTAGCAAAACAATCTTAATTTAGGCTGTTTAAACTGATTAAATTCACTTCAATAAAAAACAGGGTTCCACTGTGCCAGGTAGTGAGTAATATAGCAATTCCCCCAAATATACACTGTGTGATGGCATTATAAAACCGCTTCTCATGAGAACAACTTAAGTTCAGATGAGACGCTGACTTTTAACTTCTTTGTATTTTATTATCAGCTGGAAGGATATTAAAGTCCAATGTGCCTCCAGAGGCAAAATGGTTCCTGTAATAAGAAGAAAAGGGGCTTTAATTACAGATAAACGCTGATCTGAGCTGAACTCATTACCTCCAACAATCCGCTCGAGACCCTCCGTCTCTTTTCTGAGGATTACAGCGAGATGAGCGAGCGATAAATTAAAGAACAGACGGAAAGAGGCTTGGTATTTTAGCATCAGGCAATTTAGGCTATTTCTCAAGGTTAGCAAACTTTGTTGCGTTATGCTACAAAAACATCCTGTTAATAGTTGGAAATTACCCCCCCCGCTGTTAAAAGTAAGTGCAGGTCAGGAGTTGGCAGCGTTTTGTCTCCCTTGACTCAAGGTGTTCAAGAATAGTGTTTAAGACAAATTTGAAATTAGTGTTCACAACAATAATTTTCTGCCTGTTTTTCTTTTTTCACCACATGGCCATTAATACATAAATCACTTATAATGCCAAAAATTATGAAGCAATGCCTTCAAAAATTAGGATTTTTTTAAAATGAAAACTTCTATAGCTTCCTGCTGGAGGAAGCTGCAAACCATTGGAGAAGTTGGACAGGCCAAAACAAAAGGAAGAAGGCGGTGAACAGGAAGAAAAGTGACAAATGTTAAATAAATGTGAATTCATTTGTGATGTGCACATCGAATTGTGTCGAAAAATTCTTACACTTGTGGAGGTTTGCAGCTCCTCCAGAGTTACCATGGGGCAACTGATTAATAATAGATTTTCTTCCTGGATTGCTCTGAATGTAGCTCCATTTATCTTCTCATTAGGCCTGACTAGTTTAAGTGTCTCTGCTTACAAGCATCATCGCATTTGGAAAGTTATACCTCATCTTCTTTTATAAGTTTGCATATTTCTTCTGCTTTGGTCTTGCCGCTGCTCCATGTAGGCTGTATTCATACATAGCTATCGTATCGTGATATCGTATCGCATCAATGTTTGCATTTTTGGATATTACTGAACAGATTTAGGGATATATCCGAACAAAAGGGTTGGGTAATGCCGCGCACACACACACCACACCTGACAGATGTTTCATTTGTGTAAAACATTGCATCTCACTTTGTAAATCCACAAATCATGCTGGTAGAAATTTTTATTTATTTATTTTAAATCAATGCAGGTCAGACTCAGAGTTTAGGTAGATACTAGCAGTCCTTTTTTGTTGTCTTTGTTTTTTAGGACTCTGAATGCAGTTTTCTAATAAGTGCATTACCTGAAAAGAGCAGAGAAAATTTCAGCCCATCCTGTCTAATGACATTTTGGGTGGTAGGTGGACCTTGCAACAAACTCACTTCTGAAAAGAAAAAGATGGGGTTTTTGAAAGCCGATCACTCAAAAATTAAATCAATTTGAAACTTTTCTGTAATGACATTCTTTAAATATATATAAATAATTTTGCAAAACAAATGCGCACTATACATAGCTCACTTTCAAAGTGAAGGTTCTGTAAAAAAAATGTCACTTTGAAAAATAAAGCAAATTTCAATATTGAACAACAGACATGGCATTTTTGGGATACCATATTAAAAACTATATGTTGATACCAAGCCCCAAAAGTCATTTTCCCCAGCCTGCAAAATGTTTTGTAGGAGTCTGGGACTGTCAAAGATTTATTAGGCTGCAAAAATGCTTTCAAAGCCAATTTGACCGACGGAAAAAAAAAATAAATTTTTTTTTATTAAAATAGACAGAGAATTTTTTTGACCACTCCTTAAATTTGTATTTTTCGTAGGATTTCAATTTAACTACCAGAATATTCAATCATTTTTACTTAACTCCAATTCATAACAGCAAAGACTTCTGGGGGTTGTAGGCAAAGGAAAGGAAACCTTTATGCAACATTGGTGGCACCAACTACCTCACTCACTCTTTGGTTACCTAGCAGCAACCTGTTGAGTAAGGCAGCAGCAATTCCATGTGCCTAATAACTGCTTAACAATTAAATTAACGTCGTTGAGTGAAAACTGGATAAAACAGAAAGTGTCACGTCACCAGTGAGGCAGTATTTCAGACATTTAAAATAATAATCATTATTGATATCAGCCGATATGAAAGGGTTATGTCCCGATTGTACGGTTTTTTTCCCAGCCATATCGTCCAACCCAAACTGATATTTGCAGGAGAAAAAGCATCACCAATCTGCACATGAAAACCCAGCATGTGCTCGGAGGACTGCGGTCCTTTGGATCCAGCGAAAGGCTGCGTGAATGTGGGTCACAACAGGTGCAGCCCTGACCCCCTGCAGCTTTACGCTCCCCTGGGGCCTCCAACAGCCAGTGCGCAGCTTATACATTCAGTAAGATTCGCACAAAGAACATGGGAGCCGCTTTGAGCTCAGCCGCGTTACTTACTCAGCGTATCCGGTGGCCCACGGTAATCTCCTGGTTTCCTTCAGGATGAGGATGGGCCGGGCTATGTGGTCCGCCGAGCACTCGATTTCATCCGCGGACAGTCCCAGGAACTCGGGTCTCACGTAGGGAAATTTCAGCGGCAAATCCGAAGACGCATTCCCGCCCCCGGCGGAGCTCCCCCCGGTCATAATCCCACCCATGAACCCGGCCACGGCCGTCTTGACCCTGGTGAGCATGTTGTTGTTGTTGCCGCCGCGCCGCGACGCTGTGTCCGTCGGTCGGTGCGCGGCGCCGCGGCTCCCTTTTCCCGGATTCCCCCCCAGCTCGTCCGCGCTGCTGGGCTCGACGACAGGAAGCGGTGGCTGCTTGGGGGGGGGATGAGGATGAGGAGGAGATGGAGGAAGCTCCTCTGGTAGTTAAGGTCTCATTGATTCAGAGCGGACGACAGTCAGCCGCCACCGGGCAGGGCGATGATGATGATGATGATGACGATGATGATGATAACAACAACAGCGACGCTGCTGCTGCTGCTGGTTCACCTCCATAAAGAGTCATTGATAACGGCATGAACGCGGAAATACGGTGGAAGATTAAGGGGTCACGTGACGCATCCATGGATGAGCACTGCAAAAAAAAAAAAAAGACAAACCAGCCTGCACCACGCATAAGCTGCAGGCCTTAGAGTTTTAATGCAAAAACGCACTATATAACCTACATGTTGACTCACCACTTAAAATCAGATTTAATTCTTCATAACAGGTCAAAAGAAAACATCTTCAGTAGATGACAATGATAATAAATCCCATTATTCATATTCCGCCCATAGCAGTGGGATTTAAAAGCGTGTTGAATCCTCTCTGTGGTTGGACTTACAGGCTATTTTTTGCAGTGCAGAGTGAGCAGCTTAAGGGACTTGACAGAAGGTCAAAGGTAAATCAGTCCCTGACAGCCACAGAGATCTGAGAGGACTCCCACTGCAGTGGCACTGTAAACATCTGAATTTCTGCGCATTCTGGAAACTGCTGCCACTCATCGGATGATCTGAAAAATGTTGGCCGTTCACATCATAAATGCGAGTAAACAGGATTTTATGAGGCCGGTGTAAAACAGCGTGCAATTATTAGTTGATAGACTTTCCTCCAGAATCCGTTTTAAAACACGACTTCCAGATATTTCTGGCAGTTTTGATGTCATTGTGGACATTTGTGTACTAGACATTGCACTGATTTAGTTAGGTCAAAAATCACTGGTCCATATTTATATATAAAAATGGCGAGAACTAAAATGCTGCCAGTAATTATCAAATTTGTTTTTTTCAGCATAAAGCAGGCGACCTAGTCTCCCAGTATTCACAGTTGTTGAAAGGACAACAAACAGATGACACACAAGTATTCTTTTTCTGGTTCTTGGGTGTCCCGCCCCTTTCTAATGCCGCCCTGGGCAACTGCCCATACTGCCCATATCAAGAACCGCCACCAGTGATTATTAAAGCCAGCTCACACTTTGGGTGGATCCAAGTGACTTAAAAGCAAAATCCATTTATCGTCGCTAAAACATCCATTTGTCAGAGCCACAATTTAAAACATCTATTCAGAAAATGTGTTTGAAATTTAGATTTAGTATCTTATATACCATAAATATTGAGAAAAGTGAGAACTTTACTTCAATTCCCACATTAGCTTTGGGGATGGAAGCAAAAGACGACCCATTAAGATGAACTCCTTCATTAATAGTTAACTTAAACTTTTATGCAACTGCTTTCAAAGATATTCTTTTTTAAGTCAGTATCTGGAAGCTACAATATATAATAATTATAAAAGATTCAGTGGTTAAAAGAAAACTTTACATTTATAAATACTGTGTCGTTAATAAAAGATTTATGGAAGCAAAATGTTTACACTACATATTTCATGCATCTGCACTTTTTGGAGCAGCACACTTTCTGCAGTACACTCTAATTCCTTTAGAGGGCGCTCTAACATCAAGGTGCAGATTCAATATTAACCTGTCAGGGACAGTGGAGGGGCTTTCACAGCGAGCTTCCAGGAAAAGCTTCAAACTCTTCTGTGAAACACTACAATAAAGACGTCTTCCCTCAACGCTCGAGTCCGTCTGCTATGTTGTCTCAACAATTTATCTCAAGTATTTGGCTCTGAGCCAAATGAATAATGTTTTTTTTTTGTGTGTGTCCATTTAATCATGTTTGGAAAAACTGCCAGGTGTGTCTTGCGTCGTGGGCTTTCATCTAGTTCTAACTTGTTCTGACATCATTGTTTTCACCACTACTATTAGAGCCACATGTGACTGGATTGCGTCTTTGTCATTGTATTTTTTTTCCACCCTCTGGGTAATGAAATGGTGAGAATGTAGCAATCTAGATAATCAGTTCTAGTGAGGCTTGTGATGGCCTTGGCATCCATTTATGATCTTTGGCTAAGTTTAAAAACACAAACAACAGCTTCTGCTCCCACAGGTTTTCATCGTGACCCATATTTTTTTCACAAACTGATAACATGACTGTTTAATAATCTTCGATTACCCTGAAAGTGTTGGGTGCAATGTGTCACTTCCTTCCCAGCATCAGGTTCATGTGAGGATCAAGACATCTTGTGGTGGTGCGGGAAAATACAGGTTTTGTGAGAGAGTCGGGACATGATGTATTGTACACATCAAGGAAGGAGCATACAAGGAAGTTCTTTATAGGCACAAGCATCTTTAAAAGATTTATAGGAAGGACATAAAGTGGCGCGACCCCAATATGGTAATTTCAAGATTTATTAAAGGAGAAATGTTGGATATTGTTGGCGATAATCAAAAAATAAATTCATGTGATTACTGTTTGAGTTGATGACATCATAACAGGTGAAAACAGAGGAGCAGATAGGTATGCAAAAGTGAATACTATGGCCACTTTCATGTACTTTCACATTTCAAGGAGGTATTTGATGAATCAATAGTAAGATATCATTAGAAATATGTGTATAAAAGTTTTTTTTTTTTTAGGGAGGTCAGATTTTGTCTCTGTTAAGTAAAATACATTGAAAGTTTGTTCACAAAATGCTGCATTTTAGGTGAAAATCTCTATCTAAAGTGACTTTGATTGAACAGAATAGTCTGGCTTGTAGTTTTAAAAGGGTATTAAGAGGATAATTTACTTACCAACTCTTCAAAGGAAGCCTATGAAGTATTCTGAGCATTCTTTCCTCATATCTCAGAAAGTAGAAGAGCATCGAAGTGAAGAGGAAGCGGATTTCTTGACATTCATAGGGAGTTGCCAGAGGCAGTAGCTCTGACTAAAAGATGAAAAGGTTACATGTAGTTTGAAAAATTATCTTTTGACGGTAACCAAAACACATTCTGAGATGTTTTTTTTAACCTTATAAGGCAGGAAATATGTCAACACAGCCCAATATTAACATGATTATGGTTTTATTTTTAGATATTTTTAAACACAACTGGGTTACAATTTTTGACCCAATGTTTGTTTAAAGCTGCCCAACTTACCTTGTATTTGACATAATAAACCATCAATTTTTCTGGTCAAATGTAGCCAACACTACATTATGGCAAATAAAAGGCCAATTCTCTCCTTTTAATTTCACTCTGGGATCAAAAAAGTCTTTTTGAATTCATAAACCAATGTGTCTTTTCTTGTGCGTTAATGTTATCAACACAACAGGCTGACAGCAACTTTGCTATACTTCATTTTACCATTTCACCAAAACCAAGTTTCAACTTTTGACAGAATATTTAATTAAAACTTGCTAGCATCTATCCCGACAACATAAGCCCCGTTTCTGGACTAAAATAAACAAAAAAATAAATAACCCAGCTGTTATTTCAATGTAATTATCCCCTCCTTTGGTCAAAGTGTGAATGCTAACTATGGCTACTCCCTTTCAAGAAACATCAACTCAAAGTTTGGGTAAAAGCAAAAACATATTTGTGGATGTTAATGTGAGGTACAGCTTGTCATCTTTGTTAAAATGGACAACTTTCTCCAGATAGCCAATAGCAAAATTCCTAAGTTACAACATGTTTGTAACTTAATGAACTTAACTCAAAGGTTAGAGGATGTAGTGCAGTGGAGCTCCGCCTCCTCTCTAGCTGTCACTTCATGTGCTCTCCCCACGCTCCAAGCACAGATATCATCCCCATCCTGCTGCCTAACAGACCTAACAGACCTCACAGACCTAACAGACCTCTCAGATCTAATAGTTGTGACTCCCGGCTTGACAGGACATTTAAAAAGGAGCAGCAGATCAAGTCTAAAAAAATATGATTCACTGGATTGCCTTGCTGATTTCCTGCTGCTGCTTGAATGGAGCTGCAGCAGAAAACCCTCAACTGGAGAGAATCAAGAGATGTCAGACCAGGTGCTCTCAGGTAAAAACTTACTCTCAATTACTCTCATGCTGTCACCTGATAACTAGCTACTATTAAGCCTCCATCTGCTGTTAAGCTCACTTAGAAAAAAACAAAAAAACAAAGAGATTTCCAGTAAAACTTATCCTTGTGCAGTTTCTCTTCCCTCTGTGGTCACACAGATACTGCTTGCTTTGGTTTTCGGGGATGTTTGCTTTACTTCCAGTAAATCTTTCTGTGGAGCTTGAAAGGCAAGCATTGAGGTAAGCGCTATGAAGTAGGGATAACCTTTCAGTGCTCTTTGAAGTGACAGTGAGGAAAAGGATAATAAAGAAAGAGCACAGTTGGAAGGTGGCTTTCCCAAAACTGAGTCACTTGGGATAACAAAGATATTCTCATGAGGCAGCATAATGGAAAACATACCCAAGTGTTTAGGGGAACTGAGTTTGCATATGAGTAGATAAAACTGGTGCCTTTTCAGCTCGCTTTTAAACAACTTTTATGGGCTGTGCAAGTTTTATCTTGTGAAATGCATCTTTAAGGTTCGGCTTCTTACATCACCGTTTATGTCTTCCTAAAATATGCTGCAAACAATTCCCACCAAATGTTCAAACATTGTAAGGTTTTATAACCCCATAGGTTGACATCATCCTCATACCACCCAAACTGTGTGACTTGCTTCATGTAAACCGCTGTGGGACGCTTGAATGAAGTTCAGACAGGTGCTGGTTGTTTAGCATCTCTGTGGTTTTCATTGTAGAAAGGACTTGTCTTCGTAGTTATGTAATTTCGTAGTTGTCATCTAAAAAGAATGAAAAGAATATGTTTTTTGTTCTGATCACCCACCAGTTTTGGGTTTTCTTTATGATTGACTTTTTTAGGTACTGACAATGCTTGTGTTCAGCCCTACCACGAAGATTTTTGGTACTGTAATGCTGGTCATTTTGTAACTTTTTATGGTTTTGTAACAGTTCTTTTTCTGATAATACATTGACTGACTTTTTACTTGGCATTTTTGTGGCAATTTAGAGTTTACTGCTTTTCCATGACAATTCTTTCCTGCCAGAAGTGACGCTCTCTGTGTACTCACTTTGATTTAAAGTACATAATCTGCACTTGATTTACCATAGGAACATGCGGTTATATGACTTGAATAAATAAAAATCTAACAATATCTCCTGTCGTAGGTCATAATCTGTCACATTTTATGGGACTGGACTCACCCAGAGAGGCATCAGAAGTTAAACAAATCAGTTTCCATAATTCATAAAACTGCTTAACCACCAAGAGGGAGAAACTGTTATCTAACGGTTTAGGTACATGCAAAAAAAAAAGCAAAACAGTTTCAGGTCCAAAATAGGAGACCAAACATGGCAATATCTACGTATTGAATGAAGGCATAAATCGTCAATGGGGTGACTTCACCCATGTCACACATGAGTCGAGATGATCAGATTTTATTCCAGTCAATAAACAGTTTGTCAAAACATCTGTAGCCAAAGAAAACATTTCCAGTCCGATCACTTCCCTGGGATGACAAACTCAAGAGGTATTTTTTTATTTATTGTGCATCCTCAGTTTTACTCACCGATTTACCCCATTAGTAATCCAAAGCCGGCCGTCAGAAAAAAAACCAACAAAAGCAGAAGGAGGGACCTGGCCACAATTAGAAACATTTAAAATAAGCATCTTCCTGGTTAGGTTTGACAAAAGCTGCACACGTGCCCACACCTTAAAGGAATGAGGATGAGGAAAAACCCTTCTTAAGGTCACTGTTTTTGTTTGCTGGGTTGCAGTTCAGGTTTGGAAAACAGCAGCACAACTGCTCACTATAATAATGGCAAAGGATTTCACCTTACCGCCTCCCTTTCTTCTTTCTTTTTCCTCTGCAGGGACTCAGCTGCAAGACCCGTCCAGATTGTGAGTATGAATGGCACGTGCACAAGCATCGTAAACGTTTCTGTACAACACCTCCAGAGATCCCAATTTGTTGAGCAACAAAAGACCGTTGTTCTTTTGTACTCTGATTCATCCAGAGTGCAAAATGATCCGAGTCATTTTACTAGGAACGTAACATCACAAAAGTTTCACTTGCATGCCAAATATTTCCTCCAAAGCATCCGACTCAGCGTCCTCGTCTCTGGCTTCAACAGATTGGTTTCCGCCTGCGTGTCACGACCCGGATGAGGGCCTCAACATCACCAGCGTGATCCACAACGTGAGCATCTCCACCGTCATGAAGTGCGAGGACAAGCAAAAGTGCAGACTCCACCTGAAAATCCACACGGTTGTGCAACTTATAGGTAGGTAGCGCCGACGGCTTTACAGAGACATTAACCTTGCTTATGCAAAGTTTGCCCAGTTTTGACGTAGCTTCCACGTAAGCTGCGCACAACGCCTCTCAGAGGTGTTTATAGCCTTTGACCTTTCCAGGGTTCTTCAAAGTTTCAACCACTACAACTTTGATGCAACTTACCTGGTTTGAATGGGAAACAAAGGAGAAAAGAAGCAGCAAAGTCATTTCTTTCATCCACAACAAGCCCCAAACATACAACCAGTCCTATAAAGCATAGTCATGTGTGGTGGCGGGATCAGACCAGAATGCACACAGGGAAGCGGAAGTCTTGTGATAACCAAATTAAGGAATAGCTTCAGCAAAACTCTTTCAGTAACGCTCAACGAGAGAGAAAACCAGATGAACACAGGTAACATGGGGGAAAGTCTGATAAGGACGAAGGGTGTGTATGCAGAAGCAACAGCTGGAGGAGTGATGAGGAGATAAAACACAGGCCGAGCGACGGAACACGCGCAGAGCGGCAGAAAGGAGATAATAAACCTAAACGAAGGGAAAACGACGAAACTAACAAACGGTGACGCGAAGAAACTACAGCTGTAACGTCGCCGTTCAGTCTTTGTTTCCGTCTCTTCTCAAATGTTGGTCTGTACGTAGGTCAAGCAGAAGGTGAAAGATAAATAATAAAAAGACAACAGGAAATGCTAATTTAATGCAATTCCCGGTATGAAGCCATAAAAGTTAAACATGGTAAAAACTCTTCGCTTTATTTGCTCTATTCCGAGGGTCAGTTCCTGCTGACATTCAGCCAAAATCAGGAGGCCATAAATGGCCTGACGTAAAGTCGCTTTAGGTAACATCTGTCACAGATTTGACCTCCATGTAGGAGACAAATTGCGGCTGGATCTCAGAGAAGCACCAGCAAACAAGCAAGTTTTTATTAAGCCCCTTGAGCTAAGTTTAAATTCCCAGTCAGGTCAGCATGCCTGCCACACTCCACTGACATGTTGCTACATGTGATGCACGCAGCAAAGATCCACTTAAGTCGTTTGGATTGACTACAGAATTGGGCAAATTGAAATTCTGAAAATAAATATACTTAATGGAAACACGGCAATTTTTTTAGCGCTGCGACGAAGTGGTTTTTCCAGCCATATCGAAATAAATGGATTTCGCACGTCTGTAGTGGAAAGACTACTGGCAAAAACCACGAAGAAGGCAAGAGGAAGTAGTCTTCTTCGTGGTTTGTAGTTTGTTTTTTTTCCCCCAGACAATATAAAGCATTTCAGCATGTTGAATCCCCCTAAAACGCTGCATACGCTTCCAAGTAAAGCAGGGCTTTTCGCGCCAACGCCCGAATAAGACGCTAACGTCTGATTCATCATTCCTGTTATGAATCGCATAAAGCCAGACTATTTTCCATCTAGCAAAATAAACAACCCTCTTCACTCATCAGTATTTTTTTTTCTTATCATAATTAGCGAAACATGTTTTTATCCGTGTTATTAGTAGAAAACCTTATGCATACCGCTGCAGTCACTGGAGCAAAAAAAAAAAATTAATTAGCTGTTGACATTAATGCATCTAATCAGATCCTGATGACAACCAACTCAACTGCCATGTCTTGTTTTTCATTTTTATTCAATCTAAACAAAGACGAAGGTGTGGTGGAATATCAATCACCAGCTGTGATGATGGACTTTTAAAATAATGCAGAGTTTCTATGCACAAAGTTCAGCTGCCAAAGCACACAGTTGAGTGAGCATATGCCCTTTGGACCCAGAATAGGCCTTTCTCTTCTTATATAACCTGAGGAGGAAGTTGTAAGAGTAATTCATAGGCTGTAGTCAGCCAAGCCTGGAGATTAGTCAGGTTATGAACGTATTTGAATGCAGGGCAGTGAAGGAAGTCTCCCCTGCGAAACCCGTCGCGCTCCAATGAAAATGGCCTTTGCAGGACAAAACAGGCCAAATTGACATTTCATGTTTCTGGCAGCACTAATAGTGTAAACAGTAAGGTCAGATTCTTCTTCCTTTTTTTTTATTAAAAAGGGCACATGCAGACATATGCATTACATCCTTGTTTGTGTAAGAGACATCTTGCAAAGTTCTTCCCTGTTTGGACGGGAGTGGGGAAATCCCTCAGGTTGGACTGAGTGTGCAGTCCAGTCATCCAGTCACTTATCCAAAAAAAAAAAAAAACACACTTGCCAAGTCTTATTGGCTTTCAACAGTTCGCTGACTAGTGAGCATTTTCTGTTTTATAACAGAGTTGTTTTTCACTGACTTGTTTCCTTCTTTGTTTTGGATCCAGACTCCGTCAACGGCGTTTCCATTTGCACCAGCAGTGCCGGGATCATGACAAAATGCCAAATCGTGCAATTCACCAAAGCATCGAGGAGATCAATGTCTGGACTGCCGGTAATGTTTGCAGACATTTATGCTACTCTGCAGTACATTTTTAATAACACACAGAATTCTCTATGCTCCAAAAAAAGCCTTGCGGTAAATCATTGCTTCATTATAGCAGCATGATGTTACAAAAAAGCATTAAAAAAAACAACGTTTAAGTACATTTTTCACATTAACCTCACTTGAACTCTTTAGTTACTGCTCTACCATCACAAAAGTAAAAAATTAATCGGAATTATGTGTGCTTTATTATATAGATCAGACATTTGGCTGCAAAAAAGTTGAGTCGGATGGGTGTGAATCAAAAGCTCAGCATGTAAAAAGCACCTTGTCTCCATTGTTAAGTGCAGAAGTGGACAGTTTCTCTTCAGCAAAGTTTTATATGCAAGACAAATCTAAAGTTAAATGTGTTTTGTGAAGGGCTTGTATCTCGTTGCTCATTCAATGCCAGAAGATTGACTCAAATTTCAATTTTGCATCGCGTTGACATGAGACGCCCTTAGCTGTATTCAAAAGATTGTGAAGTCACTGAAGTGTGACATGCATGTCATAACCGCAGTTGATTTATTTATTTTTTCTCCCATCTTTTGCCTGTAGGTGACAGTTGAGAATGATTACACTGAAGTGTCTCCAAACCAGCACATACAAGTAACGGTGAAAACAGTCCCAAGTTACTGTGGCATAACTTGGGATAGCAAGTACCGTACCCCTGGTAAGAAAAAACCCCACCTCTTCCTCTTGGTCAGCCGAACTACAGTAACACAGAAATACTTGCAGGCGTCCAACTGGAAATGCAGATTACATTTAATTAAAACACAGGCAAATGAGGTTGCAAGTATTTCCTTTATGTCACAAATGGAAACAGGAACTAGCACACTAAGAGTTAGTAAGTTGGTAACCATGACGGAACGTAACCAATTTGTAAAAATGAACAGCGGTGAATATAAGTTAGCCAAAAACATCACAACCAACAATGCCCGCTTTGGTGCCTTTTTCTTTTTTTTTTTGCAACCTTTTTGTAATCTTATTTTGATTTGGATGTTAACTGAGTATGCTGAATACTCCACATTGTTTGGTATTGAGTCATTTGTGATATGGTGTTCTTCAGAAGGGTTTGAGATTGTCCTGATAGAGTAAAGCACAAAACAGTAGCATGGGGGAGTTGTTTTACATGTTGCACCATCTCTTCCGCTCTCATTTGATAGCTTTGTTTTTCTTTTTCCACAGAATGCTCGCATGAAGATTTGAGAAAAAATGTTCCTGAATGCATCAGTGAGTACATATCCTGGTTTTCTCTGAGCCTACAGAACATTTTATGTTTGCAGGATCCATCTGTCCTCCCACTATCTCCACTATCTTACACTTCATTCAGTTGTTGGTGCAACAGGTCATGAAAGGAAACCTCGACGTCTCTCACCCCCAGCAGTCCTCCTAAATTTATTCCTCTTGGCTGTAAGGCATTTCCAAGTCATAAGGGACATGAACAGTTCATCTAGAGAGTTCTTGGTCTGCTTTGAGCTCTCCACCAAGTTCAAAACTATATCACCCATTCTCTAAGGCTGAATCCAACAGACCACCCTAGAACAATCATTTCATCAGACCATATCAAGGTTTGACTTCTTTTGCTCAAGATCCACATCTTCTTCAAAGTTGAGGGTTGGAATAGAGACAGGCTGTTGAATCAAGAGCTTCTTATCTCGTTTTGCCATGACAGACAGGAGCAGCGCCCAGATTACTGCAGTCAATGACCCCAAGATACTTGAAGAAATACTCCTGACCCAGGAGGAGTGATTCATCTTTTTATGTATCCTTTGTGGACCACATTGTTGGTATTCCTTTCCCACAACATCTCAAAAAGGGGAAATTTTTTTACAAATTTTCCCCACACTACACTGACTCTACAGTGCAAAGGAAAAAAGTCGTAGGGTGTGTTAAGATGCAATTCTAAGAAAAAGAATTGCTTGATTGTTCCCACGGAATGGAGTCTTGAAGGCAAGTGTTTCTTTCAACAAGTTCGGGCATCGTTCACTGTCAGGGTCAATAGGTGATGACAAAGCTGAAAGACTGAAATGTAGACTTCAAAGGCAGGGAGGCTACAGGCGGAGCAGGCTTCTCTTAACAAAACAAGTATGAAGGTTCTGCAGAAAGCAAGGACTTTGAAAATCCCAAACACTAAGCAGAGTATACAAGTTGGACCTCCAAATGTGTCCAGATTTTGGCATGTTGAGGACAAAATCATCACTTTGTGTGATGACAAAGTGGCAAGTGGAATATGGGGAAGTATGACTAACTGAGGAGCTGAGTAATGACCAGAGACAGAGCCAGGTGTTGAGGAAAACTTCTTAAAAAAAAACCAGGAAGCAAACAAGACACAAAAAAATCACATCAAAGAAAGAGCAAGAAAATACCTTGTTGCATTTATTTTCTATGCCTGAAGTGGATATATGCTACGTTTAAAGGTGCCGCTTAAACAAGCCTGTAAACATCTACGAAATACCAGCTGTGCAACTGAGTATTCTTAACATGCTTAAAATGCAAAGACAGTGATTGAGTCTATATGTCAGGAAGGAATTACAGCAAGAAGTGACTTATCTGTGATCGTACAACCAGTACGTCATTTCTTCATTGCTATCCGTTGTGCAATGTTTTCATAATTAGACATGACATGGAGCAAGGGTTTGACTAAAGCCGTGATCACTGCAACCAGGCTCATATTTGCTTGGAAGTACAAGACTGCACTGCAGATTTTACAGGCCATCTTCACACACTCTGTGGAATAGAGGGGTGGAGCCAAGTGGCTCAATTTGTTCCAGCATTTGTATGAAAGTTGTTTTCTAGTGATATTTTGACCAATGTGGGTTTCTGACATAGTCGATCGCGCTCATATCCCAGAAAAGCACAATCTTGGGTGAACTTGATTAATTGTTGTGTGAGCTCCGGTTTCTGATTGCCGTTTTGTTTTGTCTCTTTCAGCTGGCAAGCTGTCTTACACTGCAAACCCAGAAAAGAAGGAGCTAGCAGTCAGTGTGTCGGACTTGCTTCAAGGTTACGACTACCATCTCCGACTCTGCCTCAAGGATTTCATCTGCTCTGGCACGGGAGCTTACACTCTGGTTAGAAACTATGACTTGCGTTGCAAAACATCAAAACTAAGGGCAGAAAAACCTTAAAAATCACTGCACGATGCTCAGACTAAAGAGTTAATAACTTTGACAGAATCCTAATACGCTGTTAGATAGCTTACCTGAACACAAATGTGTAGCAGGATAATCTGTTGTATCCAGTCAACCTGCTTTTGTTGTGAAGTCATTCCTACCCACCTCACCACGCCTACATTTAAAATAGTAACTTAACTTTTTTAAGTTCTACTGTAGACTATCCTGTATTACTTGAATCTCTTCTTGTGACTCATCGCTCACACACTTTCCATGCAATTACTCTGACTCACTTTAATCAATGAACAAAGGTTAACGCCGCAATCACTGCACTGTTACAGCCCTCATAAAAAGTGCTTGGTAGAAACTACTTTATTGGATTTAAAGGGAAGAAAAAAAGACGTATTTTCTTCCTTTTCAGATAAAAAAGGAGCAACCCCTCAAGACAGCTGTCCTTCAATATTCCAGACCTTTGCCTTGCCTTTGTATTGAGGTAACTTCCTTACCAGCAATCCGGCCTTTGGATCGATGAGTAATCGCTTTCATGAAAGGACGCCAACTTTTATTACTCGTTATGTAATTCTTTGTAGGGCTGGTCAGCTTTTATGGATGCCCCAAGAGTCCAGGTCTGCCCATTCAAAGACCGTGAGTCGAAAAACAATGGTGTTACTCATACCTTATTATTTCATTGTGCAGCTGAGACCTTATTATATGCTTGACCCGTTTTCCCTGCAGGTCTAGACGAATTGTGGTTTGGAATCACCTTTGATCCGCTGGAGGAGGCGTTGATATGGGAACCAGCTTGTCCCGTCGCAGCTGTGGTCGGTTTATGTGAGAAACGAGAGGATGGCGTCTGCGTGGATCTGCCCGATTCGTCACGGAATGTCAGCAGAAATAAGGTATGAGATACACATCGTTGTGCTCATATTTATGCACCACTAAAGTTCAAGACAAGCATTGAATCCAACATGACAGACATATCCTGAGATGGTTAAACCTTCCAGAATGACGGTTTCTCTTCAAACGGGCAACAGTAAGGGGTCAGGAATGTGGACGTAGCCTGGTTTTATTAGAGGAATACTGGTTCGCTAATGTAAAAATGAGGCATGATGTCAACATGCACACTACACTGTAAACAGTTTCCCTCTTGCCGAGCATTCTGGATTTCTCAAACTGAGCGGCTTTCAACAAGAAGTGTTTACGTGTTGAAGTAAACTGCGTCACTTTGCACTTTATGAGGTTTCTATAAAGTAGTGAGTTTATCCCGACATTCACTTCCAACCTGCAAACGCTGTAAACACTGTAACATAACTGTGTAGCCACAGGAAAGCCGGAGAACAAATATTCTTTGGCTTGAAGCCTCAGGCGTGTCATTTGAGTTTCTGTATTTGCTATAAAAATAGCCAATGTCGCAGAAAGTCCTGTTGGAAATTTGAGTAAAATAACCTAATTATCTAAGATGAAACTGGAGGTAAATGACCTTTGCGTTCGCCAATGTTTTTCAGATTACATTTGCTAGAGTGGATCCCCACCCTCAACTGTGCATGAAGGTAAGGATTTCTATCCCTTCAGGCGTTTTTACACGACATAAATAAATGACATCATTGTTGCAATACCTCTTAGAGTCAATATATACATGGACATCTTTCAGGTTGTTAGTTAGCAAGTCCTTCTCTTTATTTGGCCCAGACAAATATGGAATAAAATGTTAAAAACTCATCAGGCTAACAAAGTTTAGCCTAAACTAACATGGGCCTGGTTTGAGCAATTTGGGCTTACCAAGCGTAAACTAGTCTTTGAAATTCAGGCCTAGTTACTAACCAAGCTAGCAAACCAAATTTATCCCGACTTCATCAACTAACCAACACCTCCAGCCCACCATACTGTGGCTAAATGCCGTTTTATACAGAGCTGAAGTACAAGGTGAAGCCTTCAACTGACAACAACCTGTTTTACAACTTCATTAGTATTTGAAAGAAATGAGACTCCAAATAAAACCAGAAGGGATTAGCCTGAGTTTTGGAAATTTCTAGGAAAATCTAAGTGAACTGGAGCCAAAGCTATCTGGAAATTCATTATCAATTAACCACATAAGGGAGATTTTTCTCAGCTTTCCAAAGAAATTGACTCCAACTGTTTTATGTAGTTACAAATGTCTGAAATATTTTAAGAATATGTTAAATGACACACTCATGCAGGAAACTACTCAAATTTTTCAGAATTTTGTCTGCAATTAGCTTCAACATTTAGCTGGAAACAACGCAGAAATAGTATTTCCTTTCAATTGTTTTTCATGTGTAGCAGAAATATTTTAGAACTTTTCCTGCATGTTTTTAACATTTCAAATCTATCAGTTTACAGTAGGCTCTCGGTCCTGGATCCGATGCCCCTTTGCTGACGGCATCAAAGGTGCGTTTTTGTTTTACGTCATGATGCTGATAAAAATAAAAATATTTCCGAATGAACTTCTGCATTAGGCCACATTTCAGGAACTTACTGTAACCCATTTCTATTTTTATTTTTTTTCACTTTTCTCTAGTCTGGGACGTGATCGTGTCGAGCCAACACGACTATGACGAATTGCAGATTCTGTCACAAGTTACGGCGAAGTTCTCCGTGGGGCCGTCTGCAGAATCACCTGTGGACCAGATGACCGACACGATACTTTTAGTCGTTGTAAGTATCATCAAGTTATATAAATTTAATGAGCTCTTGTCCTGTTCTTTTTGGGTTTTTTTTACTAAACATGCTTGGACTTGTCTTTCCTGCAAGAAAATGTTTTTGTGTTGCTCCAAAAGTCCTACATATGTTGCTAGGAAGCAATAGATTTTCTCTCAAGTGTCTCCTTTATCAACAGATCCATAAAAGTAATTACGCTTCCAAGATCGTGTTACGATGCGTTTCTGTCAACATGTCTGCCACGTACAATATGCAGGAAGTTGTTGCATGAAGCGTAAAATTATATCTCATTTCCATGCAGAACACTGGCACGGGTAATTATCGTGTCATGACTTTTAAGCTCTTGACCTCACTTCCAGGAGACAACGGAGAGGTGAAAAGGTTAATCATAACATTAAGGAAATGTGTAGTTTAGATGTTGATCTGGGAAGTCTTGTTTTGGTTTCAGTGTGAGGAGAGGAGATAGATTTGAGCTTCCGCAGGTCTTCCAGTACTCCAGCAGAGAGAAAAAAGCAACACAAACAACCCCAAAGTCCGACATAAAAAGGAAATAAAAAAAAACCTTTAAATCTGTTACAGGATCCGATTGTAATGTTTTTATTGTTTTCTTGTCTTTAGGAGAAACAGAAACCTGTTGACTTACAGCTACGGGGAAAGCAGTGCAATTTTTGTCAACAGGTACGTTCACGCTCTTAAAGATTCCTAAAAATGAACGGCTTTCTTCTGCGCATTCAATCAGGCAACGGCGCTGAATGCTCCTTTTGTATTTGTTCAGGTGAAGAGGATTGATGTGAAGTATGCAGCCACAGTCGTTCACTGCACCAAGCCCTGCTGTAAGTATGGCTTTTGTTATCGCTTGTCTCAGACTGTCAAAGAACCTGTCCATCTCTATTCAGTGGGTGGATGTTCTCTTTTTCTTTTAATACGAGGAAATGCTCCAGTTTGACATGTAAATTGTTCCCAGAACTTATTTTTTAGGCATTAATTTCCATCTGATCTACTGATGTTGACGTTTCTTGAGAGCAATTACAAAAGCATGAGCCCCCAAATCATTTTTTCTTTGGTTGTTTTTGACTAAATAAACGCAGAACATACTTGACCCAAAGGTACTGAAGGAACATCTTGTTTCGATATTCTTCTTCGCTTCGTAATTGTAAAGAGCGGAATGTGCACAGTGTCTTTTTGCAAGAATTGAAATATATGCAAGAGTTTATTGGCATTATGGCCAATAGTGTAGCTTCAAGAAGAAGTTCCTCAAAGTTTATTCCCTACACAACTAATTCTCATTCGTTCAGTGTCAAAATTTAAAATACGGATTGTGACATCATGCACTAGTTAGCTTGTTGATTATATCACTACATAACATTTGCAATTTTTGTCAGCCTAATCTTCTCTTGTTCTCTTTGCATACAAAAAACTGGATTTTAAATTAATATTTTTTGTCTAAATCATTTTTTGGTAATAAAGTTGTGTTTTTTATGTTTTGCTTTTTTCCCCCCAAAACTAACTT
The DNA here is from genome assembly GCA_903066815.1 of Brachyrhaphis roseni. NCBI lineage: Eukaryota > Metazoa > Chordata > Actinopteri > Cyprinodontiformes > Poeciliidae > Brachyrhaphis > Brachyrhaphis roseni. The sequence goes on along the minus strand of CAEFZY010020867.1, from coordinate 46,569 downwards.
ACTCAAAAAAAAAAAAAAAAAAAAAAAAGAAGAAAAGGTTTAGGCCATTATTTTAGGAAGCCCGGTTTTTGGGGTTTTAGAGGAATCATTTATACTGCCGTGAGTTAAAAAATGTTTAAAGTCGACAGGAAATTTTAAAATATAACTTGATAATTATGTGTTATTGGAAGATTGATGCTTGAATACAGAACATTTATAAGACTGATTCGTCTTAAAAAACGCAAACATTTAAAAAACTAAAATAAAAGAAATTCGAAGCCTGGTGGGGCCCCAAGTGAAGCCTGGTGGCCCGCCAGGCTCATTTACTGGCTGTAAATTTGGGAATTTTAAAACCAAAGACAGAAAGTAAGAAAGTAAGAAAGGAAATAAGGAAAATAACTGGATGGACAAAGATGTAGACAGGTGTGTTGGTGGATGTATTAAGTATGAAAATGATGTACGTCATTAACTTCTTCCAGATTTTAAACAAATTCCACAAAATAATTGGTACTCTTTAATAAAATCCTGATTCCGTTTTTGCTTCTTAGCTGACAGAATCTCACTCGTGCAAAACAAAAAGAAAAAAAAAAGAAGCAGTGTCCTGTTGTTTCAGCTAATCTCTACTGAGGTGAGGGAGCAAAGTTAGAAAATACAAAACTTAGCTGCATTTTCATTGGTCCAGATTTATTTCCTTTGTCATAACAACCAGGATGCAGACACATCCTCACACACACACACACACACGCACGCCCCTACACACATACAGAGATTTGGACTTTAAAGGGGGAACACTGCATATATTTTCTATGTGAAAACCGAAAAGTAAGCTGCATCATTTAAGTCACACGGACATAAAAGCTAGTCTTGCTAATTTCAAAAAGATAAAGAAAAACAAACATGTGTCATATCAAGCTCAATTTCTCGTTCCAGTGTCCAAATCATCTTCCCCGGCTCCTCCTTATGACTTGACACAGATTATTCTACCAGCTGCCGCTTGCCTCTCTGGCATCATCATCATCACTCTGGTGCTCTGGTTACTGCTTCGAGGTGAGTGCTTAGAACAAATGTTGGCGTTTGTGTAATCGGTTCTGCTGACACGTTGCAGTAGGAGCGCTGTATTGGTTTGGGCTCGGCTCCAAATTCGCACACCTTGCAAAGCCATTAATCTTTTTTTTTTCTGCTTGGTCACAATGAATGTACAAAAACTCAGCGTCAAAGAGTTCAAAGCTATTATTTGTGTACGCCGGCGCTCTCCTTGCCAACATTGTGAAATATTTGCATGCACGTAATTGGCTTCCTTTCTAAAAATGGGTGGGTTGATGGACGACTTAAAATTGCCTCTATTTAGGTCACCGTTCATTATAGCACGCACAGGTTTGTTCATCCAGCTCACCTGCTTCCTTTTCTGCTCTCTCCCCCTTCCTGTGTGCTTTAGTTTATCGCAGTAGAAAAGGAAGAACAGGCGTCTGCCTCTCTGTAAAAACAGGTAACACTTTATTTGTTCAAAACCTTCAAAAGGTCAAGCTTCACCTAAAACACATCTCTTCTCTCTCCCTCGCGCCGCTGCAGGCGCTGACGTGTTTGATGTACAGAGTCAGCTCCCGGTCAGTCGGAGGGGCCTCAAAACCAGCGAGGCGAAGAGCGGAAACAACGAGAAGGCCAACCTACTCCTGAACTGACCCTGGAACGGCGCTTGGGTCTGAAGCACCGGTTGCACTGTGCAGTATAACAGATGTTACAAAAACGCCAAAGTTCTCCATTAAATCCATTTGTGTTCCTTTTTCCAACATTTCATGTTTTTCACTGTAAATATGCTCAGTGGCTTGCTTGTTGTAGTTCACAGCTGTTTTATACTCGTGCATATCTATTTTTGTGCTCTGCTGTTTGTTTCTGTGAAAATGAACTGAAGGATGTCTTAAGTTAAAACCATTTTTTTGTCCTTATTTAAGAGTTTATTTTCAATAAAATGTTGAAATGCATAAAAAACAGACAAATTTGATTTTTACAAGAAGTTTTGTGCAAGCTGTGGAAAAAAAAAAAAAAAACTGGAGAAAAACCTGGTCATATTCAGCATGTTCTCTGACATCTCATGAAAACAAATTTCATGGAAAGTACGCTTCATTTGCGCAGGTGTGAAAACGTAATTGAACTCTGATGGGGACCAAAAAAAAAAAATTAAGTCTTAGTTCTGCTGCGGTCAACTCCGCCACTATTTGAATCCACATGCTAACGCAAACAGACCGGAGGCCCCTCCAAAAGCAGGAAACAAACTATATGGTGTGCAGGACATTCTGGGCGAATCCAACCAAAACAAACGCGTCCGCACTAGCAGAAGAACTCACTCGCTGTCTTTTGCAACCACTATAGTCTGACGCCACTCCCTTTGTTTATATTTTGTCAAGAAGGAAGTGGCGGCCACATCTTCTTCAGATGTTTTCTGTGATCTTCTGCAGAAAATAGTTCGACCCAGGTATGAAGAGACGTTTGCTTTACCACACTTTTGTTGAAGTTTGCGCGAGGTTTAACACACATCAACAATAGAACAACACCTCCCACAGTGAAACATAGTAGTGGCAGAGTCATGCCGTTCCTTTTCTCCGGCTTGGACGGTGGTTGGTTGCTACGGCGGCTGCGCTCAGATTAAAAAAGTCATCAAACCACCTACATGCAGATGGATTTTATACAGCCTTAAAAAACAACCTTTGTGAGGTAAACTTTCCAGTTTCCTGGTAAAAGTTTCCATGTGTGTTTGCTAAGTTACGCTCTTGCTACCGTTTGCCGCACCTCCTTTTCTATCCTTTGTTTCTTTATCCAACTCGCGTGCAACTGAATCTATGGAAAAAACAACATGAATCAGATGACTCAGAAAGCCATTAGAAACATTGTTAAGTGGCAGAAGGCAGATTTATGCCATGCTGCTCAGATCCACCCAAAAAAAAACAAACAAACTGAGTAATATAGATTGGCTGTGGAGGAAACGTTTACACACAAGGACACCATTCTTAAATAATTCCTGGAGAACATGTTCTAAATTGCACACACCATGTTTCAGATTATCCACTTCTCCTTTCATCGCTGATTTATTCTGCCTGCGCCTGCAGCACATCTGAAGAAAAGCTTTAATAAGACGCCCAAACAGACATGCACACGCAAAGTTGGACCTGTTCAGTTTTTTCGTGCCTGCAACAAAAGAAGCATCCTGGATGCGCTTTCTTACTTTCTTCTCTACAGCCGTTAAACAGCACATTAAAAATGAACGCGGATTGATTTGTTTTTCCAAACACACATCAAGACGAGACGAGACGGAAAAAACGCTTGTGCACAAACAACCATGGCCTTCAAGCTGCAAACCCAGTAGAAAATGGGATGCGATGGAAATGAGTGTACCGACTCCGAACCATGTCTGAACGCAGGTTTCTAGAGAACAAGCAGAACCAGGACCACCCAGTGTGCAGATTACTGCTATTGGTGATCAAATGTTTTCCCAACTTATGAAACGCAAAACTCAAAACGTATCGACTTTTTAACTTTAACAATAGGCTAAATGTGGCAATTTATTTTTAAAAGTGGAGATCACTGCAAAAACACAAAATCTTACCAAGTATTTTGATCTAGTTTCTAGTGCAAATATCCAAGTACAGTTGAAATAAGACAAATGTAACTTGTAAGCAGGAAATAGAAGTGTATTGTAAGTCAATAATTTCTTAATATTTATTTTAAAAAGTATTAGTTCCATTGTCAAATAATCTGCCAACAGAACTATTAAATTTCCGTTAATATTAAGGAATCATTTACTTAAAACAAGCTCCTATACAGTTACTTGTAAGTCAGTTTTATCTGTAACACTTTATTTGTGTGCATAACAGTCATAAATATGATATAACACCTGTTATGAACATGAAGAAGCCTTCATGAATGGTAGTGGGTGTTGTCATGAGGTGTCATTCAGTAACTAATGACATTTTTAATGCATAGCTGAGACTTTTAATGGACTTTTAATACACATATAGACTCCTTCATGTTCATAACAGATGTCATGTCAGTCTTATGCACACGCCTTCAAAAAACACGTGTTACCGTTTTATCTTATTTCAACTGTATGAAGATATTTGCAATAGAAACTAGACAAAAATACTTGGTAACATTTTGTATTTTTGCATTGAAAAACATGTTAGGTTGACTGAATTGGCTTCAGATACGAGTGTATTTGTGTGTTGTCGCTTGACCTGTGCATACCCTTAAATCAACCGATTTTATTTATGAAGCACCTTTTACACTAAAAGCAGCTCAAAGTGATGTACAGATCAATAAAAACAAACAATTACCCAACCCCACATGGAGAAACACACAACTGTATGGAAAATGCACAAACTACAAACAGAACTGATCCAATTCAGGAAATAGAGTTAAAAAGATGGCTCCTCAGGCTGCTCTTAAGGACAACATTTTCTGCGGGCCTAAGGATTTGATGACCTGCAGTTGCTGCAGCTCCAAATGAAACGGACGTAGCTCAAGTTCACGTGTGTCACCAGGCAAATGAGCAAAAGCTTCTCGCTTTTCACCCAGGATAGACACAGTGTGTCTATCCTGGGTGTTTTGGGAGGCACATGAGCTGCTGATGTGTGTAAATAAGGAAGTAAGCACAAGCTTGCAATACAAGTTTCTTGGGAAAGCAAAGTCAACATCCAGATAAAGGTCAAACCTCTTTATCTCGAAAATTTCCGCTCTGTTTACATTATGCAAATCAGGCTACCTTGTAAACGAACAGAAGCCTCGCTATCCAGACGGGTAGACGGCTGCCACACACCCAGTGCAGCCAATCGGTTCCCATGCAGGCTCTCAGCACACAAGGAACTCTGATACTGAAAATGTTTGAATAGGTCGGCCACAAAAAAACCATTTCCTTGTCTGATTTATTTCCGAATTTATGGTGAGATAGCGTTGTGTTGGATACGAAACAACCCTAATGAGAAATTGCGGCCCGCTCGATGCGATAAGGAGAGTGAGAAGCCCTACAAAGCACACACGCTAGTTTAAAAATAACCATCGGATCACAAAGCAACAGTTGTTTCCAAACCTGCGCGTTCAGGGAAGACTTCCTCCTGAAAATATTCCACCCAGTGTTGAGGAAAAACTGGACAGAGATTTATCTAGAACCGCGCCGCTTGCTTTTCAGGCGGATGACTCTGGGAGGAAATGGCAGAAATTTATCTGATCAGAATCAGGAAAAAACAAAACAAAAAAACATCCACAGCAAGTGGCAAGAATGTTCAAGTCGTTTTTCCAAGTCAAGTCTGGAGCTTCTAATAAATGGAAAGAGATTTCTCATAATCAATTAATTGCCTCTACTTTGACAACACTGCGTTGCTGATAAATGTTAGTCCCCCACTGTTTTATTCATAAAGTGCACAAAGTCATTAAATACTGAATTTTGGAGACATCCAGGTGATCATAAGTGCGAAGATGCAGCTAACAAAAATAGATTTTTCTAAGCTAGCAGTAGCTGATGGTCTCCAAATGTTTGTGGCTGAACAAGATTGTTCAAAGGACTCAAGTCTATTGAGTCAAAATGCAATAAATATGTCATCTATGAGTCTACAGAGCTTAAAATCAAATCGTATCACGCCATAAAGTCTCTGGTCCAAGTCAAATTATGTAAATATGTAAAGCACAAGTTAAAGTCACAAATATCTAACGGAGGACTGCAAGTCAAGAGACAAATATCTAAAAGGACAAGTGCAAGTCAAGCAATGACAATCCAAAATTCAATTGAAGGTAAAGTCCTGAGCACAAGTCAAGCCGCGATGTTTTGGAGCAAGACTGCAACTTAGAATGAACTGATTCGCATTTAGCGAAAAGTTGCAAGCGCATTCGTGAAAAGAGGCTGGTTTGGGGATTAAATCTAGATTGTTTTTCCAATTGATAGCATTCTTCTACCTATTGCACCTAAATATTTAAATTTGAGTGCTGAAGCTTGGGTGAAGCAACCAGAACATGGTGAGGATGAACAGCTAACCTTCGTGTCAGTGACATTATTAACGCGGAGAGGCCCGGCCTCAATCCAACTTCAAATGTCTCAAGTTTGGACTTGACGGGCGTGCCGTGGTGGCGTAGGGGTTAGTGCGACCCACATTTGGAGGACTTGAGTCCTCAACGCGGCCGTCGCGGGTTCGACTCCCGGACTCGACGATATTTGCCGCATGTCTTCCCCCCTTCCTGTCAGCCTACTGTCAAATAAGGGGCACTAGAGCCCACAAAAAGGCCCCTGGTGGGGAAACAAAAAAACAAAACAAAAAGTTTGGACTTGACAGAGGGAAGAAGATGCAGCTCCATAAGTGGTAAACAACTGGTTTTCATGCATAATTTGAACACACCATCAGCAAATAAGATGTTATTCTGTAATTAGTTCCATCTGAGCCAAGTCAGACTTGTGTGAAAAAAAAGCAATTTCCCCTGGCAGTGAGTCATGTGTACGTATTGTGGAGAAATTTTGACCCAGAAATATTTCGTTTCAGCCTCCGGGGGGAGTTTTTGAGCCTGAACGGCTTGTTTGATATCGTACCGCAACGTCTTAATCAGATTTAGACGTTGCGGCAAGTTTGACTTTAAAATACTAATTTAGTTTTTTATTAAAAACCATTCAGAAGTGGTTTTGCTTACGTGTTTTGGTCCTAGTGATCTTTCCAGGTGTGATTAAGGTTGGATTAAGGTCACAACCTGAAGGTAGGGAATTTTCCTACGGAATATGATAAATTACAGAATTGCTGCTTCTCCCAAGGTGTCGCTCGGGCAAAAATGGCTTCCCACCCTTTGGGATGTGAGTGACTTTATTTTTAATCATTTCCTGAATGACCTCAGGACAGAATGCGTTGCTTTCCAAAGACGTCATGTTCTCAGACAGATTATATTTAGGAGACTTCTTGATTCAAAAGGTCAGGCCGTAATCCAGCCTGGGCGTGGTTGGTGACATTCAACTCGGCTTTCTGAAAATGCTTAGTCACAGTTGAAGTGGGAATTAACTTTCAGCCTGAAATCATCCCTTGAAAACTGAGTCTCTCTGACATTTTGATACTAAATTGAAGTGTTGGAAAGGGGAAAAAAAAAAAAAAACATTTGGAGAAAATCCCGCTCTGCAAAAGAATTCACACCCCTTTTACTTTGTCAAATGTTGTAAATTTTGTTTTGTAAACCTGCTATTCTGTTCAAAAAGATAGCTCAAGCACAGTCAGTGTGGATGTGTGATAGTAAGCCTTCAAGTTCTGCCTCAGCTAGCTTTAGGTCAGGACTATTCTGGCTTATCAGGCTACTAGGGGGGTGCCACACTTTTCAGATATTTCTTTTTTTTTTTTTTTAAGTTGAAAATATAAATTTTGTCATTGCCAGCTGATGCATAAGTGCAAACCTCAGTCAGTTTTTTGATATTCAGAGCAGGATTTCTTTTTCTTTTTACTTCCTTGTGAGTAATTTAAGTCTTCATTATCAAGAAGGAGGAACTTAAGGAAACAAAAATTAAAAACAGCCTGCAGCAAAGCTTTCAACAACATTGAAATTAGGTTCCCTGGCAAGATGCCATGCCAAGCCTACGTCAGTCAGTTGGCAACTGACAGGGTACACCAGCTTAAACGTGCAACCATTAATTGCTAATTAAGTTCAGGTTGGTGTACCACAATTATTATGTGTTCTGAAAATGATCCAACTTGGAACAAAAGGTGTCGTGTTGCAAAGTTTTATTTTCGCATCTTGTGTGGAGTACCCTTATGCAGACATTGTCAGTCAGGTGTGACTCAGTTTCTGGAGTCAAGTTAGCTTGATGTTCAGGAAAAAGCGACCTGAAAAGGGAAATTTTTCTTTGAAACAACTGGTTTAACGAGCCGAATATGCAGAGGCGAAATGTCAAGAGGAATCAGCTGAGATATCAGGACGAAAACCGTGGACGTCCGCCTGAAATTGTCACATGTATTCGTTCAAACAGCTACGTGAAGAGGGAGGAAATCTCCAGCCGTCGTGCCCTGGCAGGAAGGAAGCGGGATACGACGGGGGAAAAAATGTGTGAATCAATCAGACAACAAAAGGAAACCTGTGAAGATTCTGGCGGAAGCCGGAAAGAAAGTATCACTATTCACTTGAAAAGGCACGAAAAGACTGCGGTATGCAAATGCACTTGCCGACAAAAGAAATAAATCTTTGGAAAATACTTTCCTGCAATTCGTTTAAGCTAAAATTAAACTGTCATGATCACCATTGTTACATTGCAAAAATGGGGAAGCAGCATACAAGCCTGAGAAAATCAACTTAGCCTTAAATTTATGGGGGTGGCAGCATCATGTTATGGGATGATGACTGTGTGAATTGATGATATCATGGCAACACCAGGAAAGAACATGTTGGAAATATCACAGCAACTTCTCAAAGTCAGACAGGAAGTTAAGGCTCAGGCAGAAATTAGTCTTCCAAAGTGGAAAATGCCTCTAAGCATTTTACAGGAAATTAGTAAAGTGACTTGAGGACAAGCGACGTCAACATTTCAGAGTGACCATGGAGTCTTGCATTTGCAGGAAGAGCTGTGAAGGTGTGAGTCAGCGAAGTGACCAACAAGCCTGACTCGGTTACTCCAGTTCTGTCTGGAGGAATGGGCCAAAATTCCAGCAAACTAATGGGAGACACTTGTGGAAAGAAATATTCGATGCCGTACGGTTTACCAGGCAATTCAGTGAAACATCACGGAATTTTTTTTTTGCAAACTTCCAAATTTTCCGAACAACCAATCCCTAATTTTTGTTCTGATATTTAGCAATTTGGGGAAAAAAACTGATGATCCTAAAACAGGAAAAGTTCAGTTTAATTGAAGCTTCATTAAATTTATTTTTATAAATTTTATGTATAAAATGCTTTCAGTTAAATTTTCTTGTAATTTAGGCAAAAGTTGTTCACTTTAAATATTACATTTCTTTCCACTGGCAAGTATTTACATTTAATCCTCCAGACCTTTTCTTTTTGCACTGTCTTTTCAGAAAATGTTTAATTTCCCATTTTGTTTGCATGTTTTTCACACTTAGAGTTTTCAGAATATCAAAACAATTTAAACATCCGTCAAAGACAACACAAGTGAACACAAAAGACAGTTTTTAAATGAGGTGTTTCTTACTAAGAGATGACAAAAGGTCAAAAGCTTCATGGTTGTGTGGAAAAGTGTTTGTGATAACTTGCATCAAGTCTTTCCCAGCTCATCTTTGCAGAACAGTTTTAAATTTGGAGAGTTTGAACATGAACGGCCTTTTTAAGGTCATGCCCTTTTTCATGCTGGTCAGTCTTCACCAATTATTGTGGCCTTCAAGCCTGAACTTGACAAAAATGTGGACTGAGTTGGAATTATTTCATTTTTTGATCTTTAGTTTGTTTGTTTTGCAAGCGAACTGGCAGGAGGTTTTCATTGACTGAACAGTTTCGTTCAGGTAACTCGCTGCCTTACGCTTCGGTAGCACTGATGCGGTGTTCTGTCTTTGTATCCGTTTTCTGTTTTTATGAGCAGCGTGCTTTGGCGTGCCCCGCTTGTCATAATAGTTGTGGACTCACAAGCAATATCTGAAGTGTAACGGCCTGAGTTTCAAGTGTGGCCCCAAGCAATCACTGCAGATTGCGTAAGCAAACTTGCCCAACTAGGGGTGTGTGTGTGTGTGTCCATATGGTGTCATTTTAACGCCATGGTGGGAATGCTTTAAGAAATTCCCGGTAAATGCAAATATACCATCTCAGCTTTTTCCCCCCGACCCCAGTTATTTCCTTTGAAAGCATGAAAGCATAAAACAAACTATTAGCAAAGCATGAATGATGAATGTTGATAGATTTGCTGTGCAGGTAATGGAGATAAAAAGGTAATTACGGATTTGTTGTGACATGCTAACTGCACTTGTGTATCTACATTTTTAAAAAAATGTGGTGTTGAGGTCTACTGAGGTCTACACAGTGTCTACTGTGTTTGTAGATGTAACCCAAGCATTTTTTTTCTTCATTATAGGATACGACATTAAATGTACGTGTTGCGGTGACGGCAGTCAGCACAACACATTTGTTTCCTTTTTAAAAAGTGGCAAGTGTGCATAAAACTTTCAGTTTGTGGCTTATGTTTTCTGAGTATGTTGGTAGTAGTGGTTTTCCTCGGGTTGTAGAGCAAAGGTGTCAAACCCGGTTACATGACACGGTTTCCCCCAGTGTATTAAAAGCCTGGTGGGCCACCAGGCTTTACTTGTGACCCCACCAGGCTGAGATTGCTTATTTCTTTAGATCTTTTTAAAATGTTTGCATTTTTTAAGACTTTATAGTTGGTGTTCAAGTGTTAATCTTCCATTCTTTCAATAATACATAATTATCAAGTGATATTTTCAAATTTCCTGTCAACTTTAAACATTTTATAACTCAAAAACACAACTGGCTGCTGGATGAATGACTGTCCCAGGGAAACCTTGCATAAGGTGCAGAAATGATAAATGTTCTGATTTGAAGCCTTCATTTGATAAATCTAGATGTTAGAGACATAAAAATTTGAGAAAAAATATAAATAAATAAGATAAGCCTTACTATTGAGGGGTAAGGATTCCTAACTTTTTCCTCAGATGGAAAATCCAGTTTTTTAAGTTGTGAAATTAAATCACTTTCCTTCCAATATATAGACCCCAAAAATAAGGCTAGACATAAATGTGTCAACATTTCTTTGTCAAGTCCCATTATAGTATTTAATAGGCTATTAAATACTATAAAATGCTTTAAAATACCATTTTTAAAAAAGTAAAACAGGAAGTAGCTCCTCTTTTGATCTGTGGCTGAAAGCATTCAGTTCCAAAGTATTGAGGAAGCCTCCACCCAGTCATGTGGCAGCATTTGGGTACTACGAAATACAACGAAATAACGACAGAGTGGCAGACAAGATGTCAAACACTAATGGCTAGCCTTTAGCAAGAACTGATGCCAAAGCTAGCCTTGTTAGCACACTATCAAAGTTATGCTAATGGTTGTTATGCGGATTATGTTTAATCCTCCGGATGTTTGCACTGATTCTTTTATTAAGTACAAAGGTCTGTACTTTCATTACAAGTCTTCACTTCTTATTGTGGCCGTCAAGCCTGGGCTTGACAAGAATGGGGGCTTATCCGGGATCAGATCAGCTGCACCTTTTGATCTTTAGTTTGTTTTAAAATCTTACTAATCCAAATAAATACTTTGGTATACATTACATTCAAGCCTGAACTGAACTATTTTACGCTGACAGTTTGGAATTTGTGAAGCCTTTAATCAATTTGTATGAACAACTATTTAACGTGGAATCTTAAGTTTTCCCAAAAATATTTCAACTTGTCCAGTTTTTGTTTCTTAGATGTCAGTCCTAATAATTGGATTTACCAAGTGGTCATTATCATCATTTCATTCTATTAATACTTCTCAACATTTTTATGATCATAAAACCTATGTTATTACAGTCTTATAGCACCATCAGTAAAAATTCAGACTCACATGACAAATTTCACCTTTATGTTAAATATTTTTGTTTTATGCTTTTTCTGTTGCTATAATCATAATGTCTGCCACTACTTCTTGGTTGTTGATGTACTTTCTGCATTGACGATTGAATTTAAGGTTGCCATGACTCCTAGAGTGATGTTTTGTTCTCTTATTACAGAGAAAGGTTGCTCACTTATGTTCAGCTGAACATAAATTGTCGCAGATGTTTGTGCTGGGTTGCTATGATATACATAGCAACCCAGCTTGCTTTTTTTAATGCATTTGCCAAACATTAAATTGACCTTTTGTGTTAGGATTTCATTATTGTGTCGGAAAACAGAAGCTGGCAGGTGCAAAGAATATGTTTGGAAAACATGCAGAACCACCAAGATGTCATTCAATTTGTTAGATAAAGAAGTAACGAGATACTTAAAAAAAAAAAAAAAGACTAATTTGAGGCTTTTAAAATCGCTGTTTATGGTTTTACTTTGAACAAGAGTTGTTACCACATGTGTCATCCTCTGGCACGTTTCCACTGAACTTAAAATGTAATACAAGGAAATGATTGATGTAGAGAAAACTGTGTAAAATTAAACTTGACCTACAGTTATTTCTACATCATCCTCAGCCCATAATTTCTTTAGACAAGATCAGAGTTGTTTTGCTCTGAGCTTTAATGTAGTTACTGTTGGCACCACTTACTGACTCAAAAGGTTTTACAGCATTGTTGTGTGGATTTCCACAGACACAATGTGGAGGCATAGGGAAAAAAACAAGATAGTGGAAAAACCCCACATTACCTTTTTTCTTCATGTTGGATTTTAAGTCAGGCTAAATTTACCCATTGTGAATCAGTTACGCAAATAAAATTATCTCTATTTGAGAAGTAGAATGAGAGATTTATTCCTTTTCACTTCTTTGAGATCCAGAAATTAACATATTTCTGAATTTTGAAGATCTCGAATTACGTTGTTGTTTAGCTAAACACGTGAGATAATTTTGAATTTTCTTTAACCTTACTTGACTCCAGCGAGTTGTTTATTTACGCCCAAGCTTTTATTCACAAACTGATGTCAGGAGTTGCAGATTCAACATTTCCACATGAGGTTCCTTGTGATGTCATCTGTTTTTCTCAAGTACATCAGTCGACACCCACACAGGATGATGCTACCTCCCTCGTGCTTTACAGTTGCTATATTCCCGCCCTTTTCTCCAAATTAACAATGATCGTTTACCAGGGGTGGGCAAGTCCAGGCCTCGAGGGCCGGTCTCCTGCAACTTTTAGATGTGTCTCTACTTCAACATCTCTGAGTCAAATAATGAGGTCATTAGCAGGACTCTGGAGAACCTGACTGCACTTAGGAGATGATTCAGCTATTTGATTCAGCTGCGTTGGACCAGGGAGACATCTAAAAGTTGCAGGACACCGGCCCTCGAGGACCAGGATTGCCCACCCCTGGTTTAGACCAAACGCTGCACCTGCAAGGATCTGAACATTACGCCCAAGGATAAACTTAACATGTGGTGATCCACAATCTGAAATATTTGAAGTCATAGTAATCTTATCATATACATTTCCTCAATGTAAATGAAGTAAATGGACCCTCATTATTAAATAAAAATAAAAAATAAAAACATAGGTTAAATGATGTTCTATTTTATCTGGGTTTCCATACCCACACACTCATATGCGTTAGCCTCAATTTACAGATACATATTAGTGCTATCTCTCATTCATATTTCTATATCTTAAGAAAATGACAACCTTATATTTCCTTTTAAACGTATTCAATTTCGACTTTGCTTTAACTCCTCCATTTAACTTGTTCTATAATTTTACACCATAAATTGAAATACAAATGCAACAATACTGAGTATTGGCCTGTTAAGTCATCCCATGTTTTTTTTTTAATTCAAAGGTTTTATTTTTATTACCAACTGAGGACAAACTGTGAATCACAAAATATGTGAGCATCATCTCTGGAGTAGGCTGGATAGACAACATAAAACATATTTTACAGTGTGTTTATGAAAAAATCCCATAAAAGTGGAAACACCCAGAAACTGGATAAAACAAGCCCTTTTCCTGCTTTCTAAGGCAGGAAAGAGGGCCTACAATGACGGCTCGTCATTCTGCACACGAGATTAAAGGTGACTTTGAATGGAGTCCATTTGAATTAAAGGATGGTACTGATTAGGCAACTTGATCTGATAGCAGCTACAGAGATGTAAACACAGTTTGGTCACTGTGAGGATGCGTGCCTGCTGGCACAGGAAGGAATGTCTTCCCTTTCTTAAACGAAAAGCCGCCAACAAAATAAAGACTTCAAGCTAACAAAATGCAGAATTGTAGCTGCAGCAGCAGACAATATTTACATTTATGCAACAGGAATATACCACCACTTCTAGAAATGGTAGATTTAATACACACATGTTGAACACTGCCATCTTGTGGCTAAAGAAATAAATGTTTTAAAAGGATTTATTTTCTGTTTATATCGTCACCTTCCTGAAATAAGTAATGGCCTGAGTCTTTTTTTTTTGGCAGAAAAAGTATTTGATAAATAAATAAATAAATAAATAAATAAATAAATAAATAAATAAATAAGTAAGTAAGTAAATAAATAAATAGCCGCCTATTTCTTTCCAAAAGATGATTTAGGCAGAAAACAAAAACAAAAACAAAAAACACTTTTGCCAAAAAATGACTTGCGTCATTATTTTAGGAAGGTGGCATCAGCTTTTATTAAAAATAGCAATATTTTTCTTTTTGAAGCAGTTCCCAATAATTTAAGCATGTTAAAATGATGTGCTTGTAAATCATAATGAAGATTTTTTTTCATGCCACGAACGTCAGAGGGTTTGAAAATACATTACACATGCATACAAAGATGGAAGAAACGTCAATCCAGGAGTACTTTCTACGTTAAAGAAAATGTAGAGTTAAGGAAGAAGCTTTTTGAGGGGGTTCATCTGGGACAAACAGCTAAACAGATGAACTTTGAACCACATTTCATGAAGCAATTGCAGCTTTTTCAATTGTTTTGTCTAGTAGAAAGACTGAATTAAACATCAAAAGACAATAATGTGCATCACCTATGGGAAGATGAGCAGTTATTAGCTGACAGCAAATATCTAAAAGCAAAATTAACAACAGACAAAGTGAAACTGGAGAGTAGTAGGAGAAAGTAGCAGAGTGAGAAAGAATGCATCTTCAGCTTACAGCCTAGGTTTAGAGCAGCAGAGCTACAGAGATCTTTAAACTTTCTTAATAAGGAATGCTTTAGTAAACAAAAACTGGATATTATCCATATACCAACAAACATGTTTTCCAATTGGAAAACTGCACCGAGCCAATCCAAGCTGTCACATAAAAAGAGTAAGAAAATTTATAGGGTGCAATAGCCGAAGATGAACTACTGCTGCTTAGTCGAAACTGTTACGTCGTCATGATTTATGTAGTTACATGCACTTAGCTTCCTCCATGAGCGTTGCCCTATAACAACTATTTATAACGCAGCTTGGCTTTCCCCCGCTAAAGCTTATCTGAGATGGACAGACGAAGAAAAACATGTTTATTGACCTGGGCTGTAAATGCTAGAGATCAGAAAGCTGTCCAGGACGATTGCTGTAAAATCATCATGCAAAAGGAAATGCCTGCAGTGGTTTGACACTGACTTACTGATATTGGACAGGCGGGGATTTGTAAAAGCTACTTATATCCAAGTCAAGTGTATTTGTATGGTAGGATTTTAGCAGCAAGAACATTCACAGAGTGTTATATGATAAAAACATCACTAAACCAGCAACAAATGTTAGATTTGATCAAATACCATTGTCAAAATCACCAAAAGTATTTTTTAACAAATATGGATAATTCAAAACCACTTTGCAAAAAACATTTGCAAAGTGGGACAAAACTATGTATAACGGTCAAATATATATAAGAAACTCATCACTTCCGGTGGCAAGGGATTGCATTTATTTAAACAGGATGAATAAAATTTTTGCTTTCTTTATTAGCTGTTTGCGTTGATCTGTCACAATATACTGAATTAATGCTTTAAGGAAAAGTAAGAAGACATTTTCTGACACCTTTAGGAACTTTATCCTGGGTCGTAACTTTGATGCCGGGTTCATAAGGTGGAGTCCAGCTGGTGTTCTTTTGGACCTCAGATATTTGATCCAAAAGATTTATGGATTCGGTTATGAAATACATACATGAGTGTATTTATTATGGGCAATTTGATGGTGATGGAGAGAATTTACTCTAGAGTTTTATTGGAAATCATTGTACAATGATTACAATTGTATAAAGATTTACCGGAAATCCTTGTACAGTTGGATTTAGGCAGTTGTGATGCAATACTTTTGCTTAAAAAAAAATAAGAAATTGAAAATTGTAGCTTTGCAGAAGTAACCACAAGATGGCGACAAGACCCAAGGCTTGTGAAGCGCTCAGCTACCGATTCTGTTTGGATAGTAACTTGATGCCACAATACCATTCATCTGACCTTAAAGAAAGGAGCCAGCATGAATGTACAAGAGTACAACTAAGACCATTCTAATCTTCATGCCAATCTAATCTGCAGGTGCAGTTTTCACCTGGTGGGATTTTGTGAACTCTTCATTCTAATGGCCATTTTTAGCTTTATTGCTAAAAACTGAGCTTAACACGTGAAGCCAAAACTGACATCAGTGGTTGCTGATTGTATGTTTTTCTCTGTTAGTCACCAATTAGGCAACTGAGTGCTGCAGGAAACAAAGTGTGATCACATCCCACCTGTAGTGGCCTCTTTACTTTGACTGTTTTTGTAATTAGTGTCAAATTTTACATATATATGTTTTTATATTTTAAGCATATGTTTCCATGTTACCCATTTGAACAGCATCTTCACACTTTAACTAGATATCTGAGTCTTCTTTTAGTTCAACAGATTATAAAGATATTTTTTTATTGCTTTTGATTTGATTGATTGTATACCACTGAAGTATACTTTATTGCTGATAGCATATCCTGTAGAGGATATTAGTGGCTTATGGGCATTTTAAAATGTTCAATAGAAGTACACTGTATGGTTTTGTAATTGGTTCTTCTACATGAATCAATGCAGTTTGTACAGCATGTCTAAACCACTACTAAAGGACAGAATGGATCGATGCCTTCATGGTGGTTATGTTGAATTTTAACCCAACCATTTGAATTAATGGAACCACGCCAATTTAGAAAAAAAATCTTTCTTTGATAGTTTTGCTGCTAGGATGAGTTGATTTTCTGGTTGTATCAAAATTGGTTTGTTTCAAATAAAAAAAAATAATTGAAACACTTTTCACATCAAGAAACACTTTTCTTCTTCGAGGAGCAAACCTCGAAGAAGAAGACGGTAAGTAGTTGGAGGATGTTTTTTAATGACTTATCGCTTATTAACGTGTGATTTTAATCACGTTTCTTATTTAATGGGAACACAACAATCGCCAAATTGTGCTTTTTTTTGACATTAGCGGAATACCGACAAAGTTTTGCGTACATTTCTAAGGGAAACGCACCTTGTGCCTTTCTCAAACTCACTTTAGTTCCCTTTCCTCCCTGGCCCAAAGCTCGGTTTGACCTTCAACAAGTCATTGTCATGACATTTAGATACCTGCATTCATTGAGATGGTTCAGATTCTCTACACTTATACCTAAGAAAGTGGATGGCAACATCCTCTCATGTTTTGGATTTATTCTTCCAATTATTTGACAATGATGTCATGCAGTCTAAGCTTGACTGGGTATTTCTGGGAAAGAAAATGCTATGGTTCAGAGCCAGCAGCTGTTTGTGGTAAAACTTTCTTTTAGAGTTGGATCCCTCAGGCTAAGCATTACCTTTCTGTTACGCCTTATTATGTCTGTCTGTCTCCGGCTGCTCATCTCTGCCATCGTTTAAGCCCGAGCGATGAAAGAATGACAAACACGGGAGACCAGAGACAACAGACGGGGATGAGCTAATCCTTGTTGTGTAAAATTCCAGACATTCCGATGGGATGTTGTTCCCAGAGAGGGCTAATCGGTGAGCGCCGGCGCTGCACTTGCGCCAGGGCTTTGCTCTGAACAAACAAATACGGGGCCTCCCCGTTGTTGTATGGAAATTTTAGATGTTAAAAGCGACGAGAGCCGCTAAAGTGATTCTCCCACCCTTAAGTATACATGGAAAGAGACATGAACGGACACGTGCGTGGAAACAAAGAGGGGAGCGCTGGGAAAATAGAGCAAAGGTGAAAGGTTCAAAAGCGCAAAACAAGGACTTTAGATAGAGCCATGTCAAGACTAAACAACTTTGTAACAAGACTTTATAGAGTCTAAACCTTGATGCTACAATGCTACGAAGTGTTGAGTAAAGTATTAAGTGTGTGTTTAGGAAAAAGGAAGGGAGAGAGAGATAAGAAGAGGAGGAAAAGGTGAAGGGTTGCCAAGAGTCTGAGTGACGACAGATGACGGGGTGAAGGAACTCCTGTCGCTGAAAACATAATAGACGGGGCTTTGTCAGGCTGAGATGACAAGCCGGGAGAGAGAAGACAACAACTTGTCGGGAGGGTTGTGGAGGTGGGATGGTGGGGGGGACAGGAGAGCTTCCGAAGGAAAAACAAAGTAAAGTGCCTGACGGTGGGTTCTGCTGATCAGAATGGGAAAAGCTCTGCCGCTCACAGAGGCCTCTTTGTGCCTTTTGTGAGTCACTGTAGAAAAGGCCCCAGCTGTAAACAGTCGAGATCAGTCCATTAGGCCCCGAGGTACCGGAGCTCCAGTGTTGACTGTGTATCTGGAAAAGGAATGGCAAGCTTGAGTCATCAATAAACAGAGCAGTCGGACGAGTGTGTGACAGTGTGTAAGTTGGGTAGGATAATGGGAGGCTAGAGAGAGGAGGAGCGCAGGGTTTAGGGGGATAATGGTGCAGAGTAGCACGGTGCTATGATCTCATGCCTCTTGCAGCTGGCACACGTCGCCATTTCCATGGACTCCTATCTCTATGTCACCCCGACACTCCATTAGTAAGTCTTCCCCTTTTTGTTGGACATTTGTACTTATGCCCCTTAAGCCTGCTTTAAGAGATCATTCTGGATTCATAAGTGAGATTCCTTTAAAATGTACTAAGTAACCTGCTTGGCATCTTAATTTAGCATTAGTTTGCCCCAGATGCTAAAGCCAGCGCCAGATAGACTGTCTTAAAACAACTCCAGCGTCCAAACATGACAAAGGCTTATTCTAACATTTTATAAACCTTTAAACTGTTGCCAAGTTTGCATTGGGGAGTTATTTGCAATTATTTACAAAGGGAAAGAAGGAATAGGTGCGTCACAACCTGTAATCTTCCAGCCTGTAGCATGTTCAAAATGTGTAACGCATTTCAAATGAGAGCAACCAGCACAAAAATATAAAAAAAACACCATAGCAGTTCAAGTAAAAACTGTTTGATTTTAATGCTACTTCAGTCGCAGGCCAGAAAACACTTTTACATCTCACAGGAAGCTCAAAAGATCTAAGTATTTAGAAGAAAACGATATTTTTCACAACATTTTAGACATATTTTAGACTTAAGAGTAAATAACAGAAGGACTGAAGAGTTACAGCAAAGTTCCTCTGCTTCACCTTTTTAAACTTTCAACCTGGATTTGGAAAAGTGAGCAGCCATTTGGAAACCTCCAGCGCAACATCTAAAGCGAATACGCAGAGAGCATTACGTTTAGCCCCGTAATGCTAGACGGTGTTAGCATGACACCGTTTTCGTAATGTTACTGGATGTCAAACAAAGTTTAAAATTTGACTTCTTTAAAATAGTAAACAACTGTTTTGCAGTGAGTTCTTTCTCACTCAGTGTCATCCTGCTTCTGCCTCTAATATGTAAATAATTGATGAAAAGTGCATGAAATATTTTGACAAATCAACGTTTTGGTGAATTTGGAATTCGCCAAAACTGGAGATCAGAAATTAACCGCAAAACTCTGATTGCTGCCTCCCCACTTTTAATGCAAATGACTCAATATAGGCAAAGTGGATAAGTATCCATCCCCCCTCTATATATGTAGCAACATTATCGCATCTAATTAAATCCAAGCTGTACATATACCTTCTGCTTCTTAATTAGAAATACCCCCCGCCCTCTCATGCCCCACCGCCAGTCAGAAGGGGGTGAAGCGGTAGATCTAATTATCAGGGACTCAACAATAAATGCAGGTTTATGCAGCAGAGCTACATTTAGAGATCCTGAGTAGTCAGAAAATAAATCCCGGGCCTGTGGTCTCAGCGGAGTCATTGGCTTTTGTCAGCTTTGCTGACCTTTAACCTGTCACGACCCAGGCACACGCCAAACTGCAACCTCCCAGTTCCCTAACTGGCTTTTGTTTCCATGTTAACTCCTTATTTTCTTCACTTCTTCAGAGGCACGATGCAAGTCATTTTCAACGAGCATTTGTTGGGACCAACAAAGGCTTTTTTTTCTGCACAAAATGCTCTCCAAAAACACAACCTGTCAAAAAGCAACCTGTGACCCTGAAAACCTTACTATGTGAGGTTGGACTATGAGCCGACAGGTCAGCTGTGGAGCGTCCCCGCCCCGTGTCCAAGTGAGACACTGGCAGGGTCATCCGGACTTACTGGTGGGCAGCAATAAAGGCAACAAAACAAAGACAAAGACCACAGTGGGACACAATGAGCTCACTCAGCAACCACATTGTTGCACAAATTGGAGCCAAACGTGTCGGGTGGGTAACATGAAGACTTCCTGCAGGGTTTCCGAAAAGAACAGAGTTAAATTTGATCATTTTCCAAGTTGGAGTAAGCATAGAAATAGAAATAAAGAACATAGAAGTGAATTTACATGTTTTATTTCCTTCTAAAGTACAAAAACTGAATCCTACAAATATAAAAGGCTTCCATTTAAATATATTTAGATATGGTCTTCTATGTTGGATTTGACATGCAAAACTCTTGTTCTGATTGTTTTGCGTGTTAATTTACTGACAGAACTCACATCTACTTTTAAATAAAAAGACATTTCAGAACTCTTGAAAACCTTCTAAGATTAAGATGTTCAAACTTCAACTTTTTTGTGTTGAACCGTGAATCCTAACCTTGAGCATTATATGATGAAATATAGACAACCCTTTCCCTGAGATATGTTAATGATTCTTCTTTCATTTCTGTCAAACAGGGAATAATGAGGTTTTTATTATTATTTTAGTAGAGATACATTATATTATTGGCATAGTATTGGTATCTGCTGTAAAATTTAGTACCAGACATAATTTTTAGCATTTGCGTTTGGTGGCAGGCTCAATTGACAAAGATACAGTATTGACAGTAGAGAAAGCTGTATAGTTTCAGTAAGCAGGTATTGAAAAAAAAAAAATAGCGGTTACGTCCTAGCGTTTCGTCATTGTGGCGTTTAACAAAGAAGCATGTTGAGTGCGTGTGTCAGACCGCTAATGCTTTGATCTGCTTGAGAAGTCTCTCTCAGAGTAAAAGCTCTGCTACGATTGGTCCGAGGCGGGGCAAATAAAAAGTTAGGATGGCATGTAAATGAAATACAGAAGCTGCGTTTCTGCAGGGGATGCGTGTGAGTGTGTGTTTACTGCCCTCCCGCTGCGCGCTAAGCAGAGTGGGTTGGGGGAAGAGGCCCCGTGGGTGGATGCGTGCCAGGGCCTTCCCTGCGAGTTCTTTAAGCTCGTCACTTGACGGGCTTTGCTTGATAATCACCGATGTGCCTCGTGTATATGCGCCTGGCAGAGGAGCTGGCACGGCTTCAGAGGGATCGCCGAGCCCCCGCTGGTGGCACCGAGGCATTTGTGGAAACGGCCCCGTTGCTCCACAAGGCAATCGCTCTGAAAGCACGACAGCAGGATCTCATAAAGGAAGAATGAGTGTTTGATAACAGAAAGGGGACGTTAAGTCTGAGCAATTAAAAGAGAAAGGAGGAAAGAAAGAAAGAAAAAAAGAGGCTCGATACAGACGCAAATTAATTGTTTCAAAAGTCCGGGAGAAGAAATAAAAGAAAAGCAGAAATTAAGCTGAAAATTGGTTGGCTATAAAATAAATGACGCTGAATTTTTCAGACAAACCCACGACTTACACTACATACAGTGTGTTGCAAAAGTATTTACACCCTTTGAACTTTTTCTTTCACGTTGTGACCATATGGGATTTCATGTGCACAACTATAAAATAGATACATGGTTTTGAATTTAATTTTGGTTGTGAAACTGAAAATCTCCCCCAAACCGATACTCTGCTCAACTTTTTTACAAATTAGAGACTTTTTTTGCACTAAAAAGTGTCTGAAAATAAAATTTCAAGTCATTGTAGACATGGACTATGTGCCATTAAGACACATGAATTTATTTTAATTTAAATCAGTAAAATCAGCAGTACATTTCAGAGGGGACTATAAGCAATAATTAGGTGAATTTTGAAGTATTTGTGTTGGTTTTTATTTAGAGGTGTCACAGTAAAAAAGGGGCTTACTACAAAAGCATGCCATTTATTTAATTTGTCACATAAATCCAATAAAACATACTGGAGTTTGGGGTTGTAATATGAAAATAACATAACTAGAATTATTAAAGGAAGATGGACATGGATGCAGACATAACAGAACTAAACCTAAAGTAACCAGTTAAGAAAAGCTAGAAACACAAGGACTAAAAGAAATAACCTAACTAGAACCACTAAAGAAAGTTATACCTAGACTCAGACATGTAAGAAAACATGTATAAAATAGTGATAAAATAACTAAGAAATAAACATAACAAGAAACACTACAGGGAGACTGAAATAAGGAATAACTAGAAGGATTAAAGAAAAATAACCTAACTATAATCACTAAAGACAGCTAGACATACAACAGAACCTAGGGTAACTAAAAAAATAAACCTAAATAGAAACACTATGAAGGACTGAAAATAAGGAAGTAAGACAATATTAACCACAATAAATAATATCAAATAATAAAACTAAAATGACCATGAAGGGCTAAACTAAAGTGAACTTTAGAAAGCAAAACCAAACCCAAAAACCTGACATGTTAAGGAATTAGACATTTTATAGTTCAAATATACAAATGATAACATGAACTATTGAGCCTCTTTTACCCTTGAGTTCTTTATTCACTGCGCTGGCATTTCATTTCATGTCACTAATGATGTTTAGAGTGTCTGCGGACACAGAACGCTACATCGGCAAAGCATCCTTTTACTCTGCAAACACCAGTCGCCGTAGCAGCGATGGAAGGGCGGGCGAACTCATTGGCCTTTTTGTACTATGTGATAGGGTTGCAGGAAGAGCAGCAGCATTGTTTAGCGCTGCACACTTTATACCTCCGCAGCAATGTCTCCCTTTACCTGGGTGCATCCATATGGGTGGCATGTATTCCAGTTTGTCCTTTCAAACATAGAGCCCCCGTGGGACTTCAGTTCAGCTGTAATAATAATGCTAACATCCTCCCACCTCATGAGCCGCACAATCCACGCCACGCCGTTATTATTGCCGTCACCTCAGGGGCCAGATGTCTCCCTGCTGGTCCTTGAACTCTTCCATCTCGTCGAAGAACTTTAATAAAGCCGCTAATTCACTGCGCCGTGATATGCATGGCGTTCTTTATGTACGTTTTTTTTTTGTAGCCGTGTTCCCCCCAGTAGCGGTGAGTTTTGCCTTAAACATGCAATGTTTTTTTTTAATGGTGTAAGACGCCCCTCTCCCTCTGTGTGGACATCAGAGTGGCCCTCAGGCTGAATGCCCTGTGATTATACAACAGCACCCAGAGGACATGGAGCAAACCCATTCATTTCAGAGCTCTGATGGATTGGTGGTTATTGCTTCTTTTTTTTTTTTTGCACTGCTTTATGAAGAGAAACAGAACAAATACCTTCAGCTAACTGAACTCATGGTATCATAAACAGAAAAATGCATCACATTTGGTCTTTGTGAAAGTTTTCTTTTGACATACAGGAGATAAAATGTTGAAATTAAGCATGTTTATTTCTCTTTTCTATGTCGAAAATATATTTTATTGAATTACTGGCATGAAATTTACACCATGTATGTGAAGCAACTAAAGGAATACTCAAATACTAATTAAACAAAAGAAATGATGTTGAATTATATATAATTAAGCATGCAAGGAATAGCAAGACAACAATCACATTTATGGAATAACTGAAAAATAAGCTCTCTCTTCTTCTTTAGACTCTTATTAAGAATTTTCTGTACTAAAACAGTCCTGATGTTTAAACTTTCAAAAACATTTTTCTTCAGCAGTGGAGTATTGTGCAGAAAACTTGCATAAAGAGCTAAGTTCACCAGTACGGCTTTCTGCTAATTTCAGATCTCTGTTTTGGATAAAGTTTTCTGATTATTTAGCAAATTTAAGCCATTTTGTAGTATTTTCTGCCATGTTTACACCTGATTTTCCAATCACGAGTTCAGTTCATGAGGTTATGAACCTCCTATGAGTTGACTGCATTCAAATTGACGGGAAAAGAAAGAGGAAACTAATAAGAGCAAAGCAGAAAGATAAACACAGGAGGAATGGTGGCTGGAAAAGCACCTGCCTGCTCTAAATTTTCCAGATGATTTCTTCAAATCGCACGTGGAATTAATCAGACAATCACTGAGGCTTTGTACTCTGCAGTGGGTAAAGTCTGCTGAATGTCCACTCAGAGTGATACTGACATTTGCTTTGCCACACGCAGATCCTCTGGTTAATGTCTACATCATTTGAAACGCTGAAGAAAGACAATCTTTCCCCAGTCTGTGGTTCGGGGGCTGACTGTAAAGACAAAGTGATTTTAAGAGTTTGCTTTTAATGTCTTCAATCATAATTAAAAGCTAAAATAAGCCCAGTTATCTTTTATACAAACTATCTTTTGGTCTGGTAAAACATTGCCTATATAACTCATGTTATCATGACTTCTCTTATCCAGTATGTTCCCAACAAACTTGTCGACACCAAAGATTGCACTTCTTACATTAATCATCATCACAGATAACAATAAAAGGGGGGGGAAAACGATTGCTAATCTTTGGAAATTCAGCAGATTTGAAACAAGTCACATTGACAACCTCATGTCAATAACGGTGAGTAGCTGCTCTGTGATGGAACACACACGTGTGGACAAAAACACACACACACAGCAGGACGGCTTATTTTCAAGCCAATCCACAATTCGTCTAGGTGTCAATCACAAGTCACGACAGGCTGTCTCCTTCCACAACTGGAACAATACATCAAGACACAAAGAGAGGCACTTGTTACCACTCTGACAGAGGAGGAGCCAGGCTTAGTCTCTTTCTGTTTCACCATCTTTTCTCCTTCTCATCCCTCGCTCTCGACTGTGTACTCATCAGCCAAAGCAGTGATTTCTTTTTCTGCAATTCTCACAAATCCACACTAAGAATTCCCTCCAAACCGTCCGCCTCAGCCAGCAGGCTGCGCGACGTGCATGTGACTGATGCGTTCTGGATTTTTTTTATTTATTTATTTTTTGCACATGTATGTCAGTGCGCTTGTTATGACCTCGCTGAGGCACATGTTCCCCGTACACGGTCGCAAAGCGTGCAAATGCAATTAGAGGGAGGCGCGAAGGTGGCGGCAGAGAGCACACACTTGTGTGCGTTGGAGAAACATATGCGCACGTGAAGATAAAGGAGCCAATCGGCCCCGAGGTGCTTTGGAAAAAGGCGGGAGACGTTGTAGCGCGGCTAAGAGAGGACGGTGGGGCGCTGTCAAGGGGTGGAGGAGGGGCCTGGTCAGGAGTCAGAGCAGATGGCAGACTGTGCTGCTAACACCCCCACCTCCTTGCCCTCTTTCTTTCTCTCCCCCTCCGTCCTTCTGAAGGCGTCTCAGCAGGTTACGGAGCGGGGGCAATTAGCGACAGTCACTACCACGTGCGTGTGCGTGTGCCACAGAGGACCGCTTCATCATGAAGCGCCCCCACTTACTCCACCTCCCTCATTCATGACTCCATTAGTGATGCTGGAGACAGGCGGTAAAAACCCCCCAAAAAAACGCTTGACACGTGTCAATCAATAATTCCATTTTCTAAACCCAGATCAGCATTTAGTGACTTGCAAAAGGGCATTTTAAGACAGAATAAAAGTCGATTTGGGTGAAGCGAAGTTGGCTTTCAATAAAAGTCTCTGGTTTATTGAAACTTGGTCATAAAAAACAAATACTTTGTGTTGTATTTTACGTAGTCCTGTGAAAGAATATCATGTTGGTAACTACTTTTATCCTGATTACAAATTAAAAGTCTCCATCTGAATGTACAGGCCAAATTTGTATCATTTTTAAATTGCAGTTGGGGGCCACATAAAATCAGTCCGTGGGCCACAAACGGCCCCCGGGCCGCACTCTGGACACCCCTGCTTTATTGTGCTCAAATATTTGAAAATTGTAATACTGCTTGGGACCAACTTGGAGCCATCATTATAAAATTGCTGATGTCCAGGGGACGTTCTTTTTAAATGTATCTAGATGTGGACTTAAGACATTTCCAGACTGGACTGCAATCCTGCGAAAAAATACTTGCTGCAGCATGACATGTGAAAACATACAGGGGTGTGTGAACAGCAATCCAGACTCACTTAAACTGCTTATTTCACAGAATAACAAGACATCTTCAGTCGGGAAGCGTTCTCTTTATCCTATTTGAGCACTTTCCTGGAAAAACGGCACAAGCTCTAAAATCTCCAAGCTTCAGAATGACTGGCGATAACCCCATTAGGCGGGCAATCAGCTGCAAAAGCAGACTTCAGCCACCTTTCCCCCCCTCCTCTGTCTTCCCCCTCTCGCTCATCCTTCCTCCTTCCCTCCCAGTGGCTCGGCCTGTCATGTTCAGCCTATGATTAGAATAATAAGGCTAATTAAATCCATATCGCTGGTGCTCTCAAGCACAGCAGCGTGCGAGTGTGTGTGTGTGTGTGTGTGTGTGTGTCACTGCCCCGGGTCCTGCCGTTCGAGCTCGGCTCCACGCATGACAGTGGGGTTACTGTGGAAAGCCCTTTTAAAACATAAACAGACCATTATAAATGCTCAGCTGTTGAATGGAGCTCTTTGGGGCTTCACAAACAGACAAGCACGTATAGACTTTCCATTTAAGGCCGCATCCAAGAGTGGGAGACTCTCGAAAAGAGCCAAGCGAGGGAACAGTAACACAGTGTATAAATAGCAAGACGCAGAGAAAGCGCCGCGAAGGCCAGCAGGGAGAATGGCAACACTGTGCATCAGCAGGAGGAGGAGGAAACAGAAAGTAAAACGCATGGGCTGGAAAAGCGTGAAAACGGAGCCGGGGGACGGGGACGGGGGGAGTGTGGACGCTGGAACTTCGCTTCCAGCTTTGAGCTCGGTTTGAATTTACGCGTTTTTCACCGTGTCATAAATGGTGACCGATGTGTTCGTAAAACGAGCTGCGCTCGTAAAGCCGAGAAGGTGTGCGGGAACGCCATGGATCTCAGTGCATTTCCCACACAACAAAAACTTTTTCTAGAGTTGTTTTTATTGTTGATTACCACAATATTGATGGCGACAGCAATATTGTGGAGTGAGGTTTCTACTTTGACTAGGCCGGGGTATCTTAATTCTTTTCTTTTTCAGTCATTTTGCTGTAGATTAGCTGTTGTGTTTTGGGATCATTGTCTTGCTGATGACCCAGTCTGATTGTCGTGGGGGTCTTGTGGTTTATTAATATGCAACAAGCCATCGTTTTGTAAATTTGCTGTTATGAACCAACATGCTGATTCTAGTCTGTTGGGTCTAATAGAGATAATATCTTTCTATTGCTGTTTCTTTTCAACTTTTGAATCCACTTGATGGGCAGTTAAAGGTAATTTGATGAAAATGTTGCGTATAAGCGAAAGCAAAGTCAGATCAATCGGAAAAAAACAAAAACATACTGGACTCAAAGGAAATCATTGTAAACTAACTTTGACGTTTTTTTCCATTCTTTTGACCTGTAGTGTGCGAAGATCTGAAGAAAAAAAAAAGAAATCAGAATCAGAGTTTCAACATAAATAAATTTCTACAAATAAATGCATTTATAAAAAACAGAAAGTAATGGCTCAAATTAAGATTTAAACATTCACAGAACGTTATGAATGGAGATGACAAAAACTAATATTGGCATTTGTAAAAAACAAAATTCATAGATAATATTTATATGGGAATAGTGCAGATGTGTTGATGGTGCAACTTAGTTTCACTTTGCAGAGAAGAAGAACAGGAAGAAGGAAAAAAAAAACAACCACTGGATCAATGTTGCTGCTAATGTTGCTCTTGCAAACCCAACACCTCCAAATTTCAACTTGCATATTTTGGGCTGGGAAATAATAAACTTCTAAAAAGTGGCATTTAAGGGTTAAAATTCTGAAAAATTGCATATATGATTTTAAGCTATATATGATTTTTAAAGACCGTGGTATTCATGAAATACCGTACGGAGAAAAACGACTAATTCTTTACATTTCATTGGGAATTTTGTGTCATAGGGACAGAGGTTAAAGAAAAACAGATTTAGATGTTCTGAACCAGTTTCCATTGTATATCCATGTCACATTTTGACTTGCTTTGCTTTTCCTTGCACATCTTTCTCTGTATTAATCAACACAAGTGTAGCGACAAACAAAAACTGCATTTCCAGGCTGTAAAAGTCGATTTATTTGAGGATCACCTTGCATGACCTCTCCGTCTCCGTGCCTCCACAAGCCAAACTGGTAACGAGCTCATAAAGTCGAGTTAAGTTTAAATTTCTTTCTTATTGCTCATGTGGACGAGGACAAGGAGGCCGACTTAAAGTCCTGAGCTCCGGAGTACAGAGCAGTCTTTCTGCTCCAAGAGAAAAGCCCACCTCTCCCTCTTTACTGGCCCTTGTTCCCTGTTTGGACGAGTTTACATTTTCTATCAGCCATGTGGTGCAGACAGGGGCAGCTCGGGGGATCCCCCTACCTGATACAGGACGCAGACACACACACGTACACACACACAGTGGCGTTCTGTCAGTGTTGCAGACTGTCTGTCTCCTTGTCGATCCGGCGGTGACTGTAACTAGGTGTAATGGCCAGCCTGTGGTTTGAGACTCTATGGCTCTATTCACCACTCCTCCCCAACCCCACCGTCTTCCCCCTTACACACACACACACACACACACCCCCATACCCCTACACACAATCACTGTTTACAGTGGTGTATTTGGACGGAGCTGCTAATTGAAACATTTCTTTTTCCATCCAAAAGAGTAAAAGGGCATCCCATTTTTTCCACTGCATGTGTTTTAAACTCGGCTCCCGTGTCCACTTTGGCCGCGGGCCAGAAACATTACCGCAGAACTCCAAAGGGCACGGCACCTCAATTCTCTGCCAAATTATTAGAGCTACATGACTCGCTGTGACTCACACTCAGGTAGAAAAAATAATAAAAAAATGTGCTCCTTTATACCTTGCTGGAGTCTTTAAATGTATTATGCATTATTTTCCTGGCGAGTCAGTATTTGCGTATGGTTCCCACTTATTCCCACAGTGGCTCATGTGAAACGGCCTGTGAGGCCAACGGTACGCCACTGGCAAAGGCCTTGGAAACCTTTTGTAACTTTAGGGTGAAAAATAAGAAGAAGCAAGTCAGAAGTAAATGTGTTTCTGTTGTTCTGGGGGAGATAGCTGAAGAACAGCGTTCCTTCAGGTGTAGGAGGTCAAACAGAATTCAGTCAGGACGAAGACGATAGCTGCATTTTTCATCACAGGTCTTTCTCAATATTCTGCTAATGTACAAAAAAAACCCCTCAATTTTGCAACTGTGGCATTTCCATTAAATAAAACGCAATTGAAATCGCACTTGAATATGTTTATTTGCGCGAAAAGTAATTAATAAACATGCTGCACCAACATCCTCCAACTACTTCCTGTCGTCGTCTTCGTGGTTTGCGCCAGTGGCAACATCAGGTTGTTGATCATGTGACTCACTTGATGCAAAAAAAAGTATTTCAATTGCAGTTTTGAACATAGGGTACAGTGAAGGAGGGAAGGAAAGATGAGACAAGGAAAGAGAGAATCCAATGAAGAAATGACAAAGGGACAGAAGAGTGGAAGGACATAACGAAGTATAGCATAAAGGACATAAAAGAAGGAAGGGTAGAAGATAAAGAAGATAAAAGAGTAGAAGAAGGTAAGAATGGACAATAGAAAGAAAGGAAGACAGGATACAAAGAAGGAAGAATAGCCACATGGAGGAAAGTGAGAAAAGAAGGACACATTGAAGCAATGAGGGACATATGGAAGGATACAAGGAATGAAGGATGGGCCCAGGGAACAAAGAAAGAAAATAAGGAAGAACAGTAGGACAAAAGACAATGGAGGAAAAGTGGGAAGAAGAAAGGACACAACTGTTGTCTAGATATCTTAGAGATAATCTGGAGTTTAATCTGTTACCCAATTGGCTAATGCATCTCTATTAACACAGACCCTTATTTTATTGCTTGCAGTTAACGAGATCATTCCAGGCGAAAAGGGAACGATTCTTTCCTCGTCTCCCGTAACCTTCCCACTGACCCCAATTTCACTTTTCCCAAACCAAAACCCGGAGTCCTCCAGCCCAGGCAGGGCGACCCAGTCATCCGCTACATCAAAGGTGTCAGATTAAGCCGAGTTAGAAGGTTGGGAGGGAAAGTTGATGCATTGCAAATCTTTTGAAAAGGTTTCTTCGGGTCACTCCTGCTACATCTGTCTTTCAGCTCACATTGGCATGATAAGGTTTGATGGACACGGCGTATTTACGTGAGAGTGCGCCCTCTGCCCTGCAGTGTCCAGAGGGCGAGATAAGAGGAAGATGGATGGATTTTTAAATTTCCTTTTTTAGGAAGGAGAAGAAGATTAAACCAGTTTTCTGTTCCGGAGAGCAAGTATAGAAATGGGGAGTGTGATCTCCCCGTAAGGGTCTCCGTGTAAATCAAGAGAGGTTGAAAAAGCAGAGAGAAATACTGGCATTATTTTGACTGGACTAGAGTTAAAGTTAATGATTTAAGTCTTGCAAGAACAGATCTTTAACTTTTTTTGACTCGTTTTCAATCGTCCTATCAACATCACCTCAAGAAATAAGTGAAACAGCAAAGTGTATTTGACAAAAATATATCCTTCTGACAAAATGCTTTATGTCGTGCAGAAATAGCTACAACCAGTAGCTGACGATATCTTTACAAAAACCAAAATATTCATCTATGATTTTGCAGAAACAGGATCAAAACACGTGAAACAAAAAGACTCGTAGTTGGTTTTTAAAAAATCAGCTGCTGAGTGAATGTGACTTAGAGGTATGAGTAACGCAAAAATAGTGTTTTGCAATACTGCATGACTAATCGCAGTTATCCCTGAGCTGACCCCTTCCTTCAGGTCTGCCCAGTCATTTTAAATGAGGAAGTGATGTTCTAGAATAGGATATGATATAACAGTGCAACAGAGCATAGCTAGTCTCTACACTCTGAAGCAAGTATGAGACTCCTGTTCAACATGAAGAGATACCATTTCTCCATTGACTGGACATCCGTTACAAGTTTTCTTTTATGCCCAACACTTTTAAATAGCCTTTTTGTTATATCCACTGTGCTTTTAATAGGTTCCAGGCCTTTACACAGTGGATAAAATCTCTCTTGAATACCTCAATAATTTTCTGTTTGAATATTTTTAGTGGGCCACTGAGATAAAATGTTCACCAGATGTCGATGACAACTCAAATTTAAGTAAAGACTAAATTTACTTCAAATTCAAATAAACATGTTGACATTTTTTTTAAAAAATGGACTTGAAATCTATATCTACCAACAGTATGAGTTACTTCTGGTTCCACGTGGCGATTATGCAGGTTAAGGTTGTCGTTTCTGAGATAATAAAGTCAGTGGCTTAGTTTATATCATGTGTGGCAAATGGATGACTTTGTTTCTTCCACTTAACTGATTGTGTTTATGTTGATGTTATCTGATGTGGTAAGCATGAAAAATGCTAGACACCTGTAGCAGCCGCTGTGTTTGTGTGTTTTAACAGTATGAAGGTCGTTCAAAAGAAGATCATTTATGAGACATAATTTAGGTTTTTAAGACTATTTACAGTTTATTCCTCTCACAGTCTTTCTCTGATGAAATAAAAAGGAGCCATTGGTAGGAGGGTTTTTTTTGTTTTTTGTTTTAAGTCGGGGATAAGCCGAAGTCAATCCAGCCCTCCCAGGACTTATCTGCAGTTGGGTCAGTGTCCACATAATCCTATTAGTAGTGGGTGATTTCTTCAGATGCAACCTGGGGGAGCGAAGGCAAATAAAGAGCGATTTACTCGACCTGAGGATTTTCTCTCGGAGATCTCCTGTAAATATTACAGACAGAGCTCTGTGGGAAGATATCATCATGCAATTTCAGCCTCATTTTGCCTTTACTTGCACCAATATGTTTCATTTATCTTCAACCGTCAAGTTAATTCTTAAAACTAAGGCGTCATCTGAATATTTCTTGTATTTGGATTCCAAAAGCTGAGTGAAAATTAACCTGATATAGACTTCTCTCTCGGTTATGGCGTACGGTTAGTCGCCCTTAGCACCCCACACGCAAAACGTGGAGCAGTAATTCAAAGACGTGACGGTGCCAACCAGATTAAAATCTTCCACAAAGGAAGCACAAATAGAATTGCCATTTTTGTTCTTGAATGGGTAAATTTTATCCCACCTGCAGACAAGACTGTAATTGTGACATCACCCACTGGGCATATTTTGATTGGAAGGCATCGCAAAGACGGGTAAAATAGAGCAAGGTTTGGCTTTAAAGTGACAATCTGTGACTTCTGCCCCTGTTTGATGCTCCCATTCTGCCCAATTTTCCCAAGGTTTGACCTACTTCAGCGCCAACATTTGGAGTCACACTTTTGAAGCAATATTTTAAGATTAGACAGAATCTCGTTGATGCCTATGAATACGGTTGGGGAATTCGACCAAATTGCTGTTCTTTAGAAAGTTGCATTTTGTATAATCAGTCCACCATGATATAAGTATAAATTAATCAGTCAATAAAAGATCAAATCCGATATTCATGACCTTGCAAAATGTATATAAATATCTGGATGTCACTAAATCACAGACAGAAGAGGTAAAATGCGACATGAACAGGGTGAAGAAGAAGGTCCTGTTCTGGGAAAGGAGGCCAACTACCGACAGCTGCATGTGAGGAACTGTTCACTGAAGAAGAGCAGCTATGTGTTGTATTTGTGGGACCATTTTCAGTGGAGGCCTTTTGTGTGCTCAGGAGTTTCTGCCACATCATGATACTGTGATAATTTTTGAAAGTCACTAGGGTGTTGAACAACTGGCAAATATAGATAATGTTGCCAAGTTAAATGCTGCATCACCTCCAATCATATCCTCTGAACATTTACTCTAATTGCACGGGTTCAACAGATGCTTGCAATGTACAAGCCTTGAGTATCACTCATTTATTGTGTGATTCTTTTGTTTGTTTTCATATTATCAAAATAAAACTATTGCAAATGCCTTCAAGATAAAATATTGTTTTCAATCTTTTAGTTTTAGCTCCATAGATGTTCTTCAAGGCATTTCTTTTACCCAAAATCCACTCTGGCCAGTCTGATGAGATTTTAAATTCTCTAAAGATTTCACTCAGCACCCAGGTAACCAATCTGAAATGGGAAAATTTGTTTTGCGACCAATTGAGTTGAACCAATGCTACATCTTTGCCGACATGCCAAGTTGGACGGAAGGCAAATCTCATCACACACACACCCACACACACGCATTACATCCATGCACACATGCTTGCTGTGCCTCCATAATTCAAATTCATCAGGTATACCTAATGTACAGCAACCATGCATGGAGAGACACACACAGCCAATGTGTATCCACAAATTAAATCAGGCGAGACCTCAACAGCAACCTGCATGCTAGGATGCACATGCAGCTGTTTACTGTGTTGTGATCAGCTGACCAAACAGGCAGCTGCTCACAGGTTCCCAATCATTTACAGTAGAGTACACAATCAATCTGAACGGATATGATTGCCGCTCATTTTTGGTCGTTTCCACCCTCCCCACACTTGGGTCGCTCGTTGCGGAGCTGATTGCTCGCCTTTTCTTTAACCTCGCTGTCCGTCTTCACCTTTGTTTACTGCTGTTGTGATCTGGAGAACATGGTGTTCCCGTCAAAGTGTAGGTGTTTACCGCTCAGAAATTATGTAAACGCTTGATGTGGCCTACGTTGGGAAATTGACCAGTAATTTTCCGGCAAATAGAACCGCAGGCAACGGCCTGAATACAAAAAGACACAACGTACTGGAGGAGCGGGACTGAACAAAAAAATCTTGTCCTTTTCTTTTCTGCAAATTTGGTGAAGAGAAACCTTGGTACATGCTCAAAACATAATACACTGTAATTTATGACAAAAAACACAATCATTCAAGTCAAAAAATTGCAGCAGCAATGGCTTTCTAAGAAAGCAATATTCTTAGTAAGAATGTCTACAAAATAGTATTCATTAAAATCACAGGAAACACTGAAGGTTAAATCATAATTAAATTAAAAAAAAAAAAAGCAAGAGAAGCAACACTCTTTTTTCCAGAAATGTTGGTACCCTTGTCCACCTTGAAATAAAAACTATAATTTTTAGCACAAAACAGATACTATTAATACATTTTGGGAAGAACTTGGTCAAAAAAATAATAAAAAATGTAATTGTTGTTGCTGAAATAGGTACTGAAATCAGGAAGTAGAAAAGGTTGTCTCCAAAATAAGCGCTAGTTTTACCAGGTAAAACATTTGAAGGGCCAGATGTTGCCTCCAATAAGCAAATGTTGCTAAATTCAACATGTGGATGAATTAAAATACTCCTATGTATCCTTTTATTTTCCACATATTCCACAGAGATAACTTCTTCATCGGATGAAGTATTTTGCAAAGGTGTTGATTAGTGAAATCCTGATCCAAGATGATAATGGCTGACAGCAGGGTGAAAATGGGGCCACCCAATCCATCAATGTGTTGCCATTATCTTGGCAGGAAAACCAAAGGAAGCCATCTTTTGGGTTTCATGTGCTAAAAGATCTATAGTGTCACATTTTTTGCATCCATTAGAGAACAAAAGCTCGCCAAATCCCTTTGCCTGTGAGTGTAATATGTGTTAACGTGTTTAAGCGTGGCCGGTGCGAGGATAGGCGGGCAGATGGGCGGGTTGTCAGTCTAACTGATGGACATGAGCGCACTGATTGATTAATAGATGGTGCCTTTGGGGGAGGAGGAGGGTTGAGTTCAGCACTCTCTTACAGCTGTTCACTTCCACAATGTTAACAAAACGAATAAATAAGAAACACTCAGTGGGGATTAGAGACATTCACAGTCATGTCTGCACGTTTTCGGTCACTGACATACTTCCCCATACATAATGCAGCAGCTCTGTGTTTACACTGGACAGTCGACTGATCAATACGTTCATAAAATGCTTTCACCTGACGACGCCTATAGTAATCACATGGGGGGTTTGTGTGGTGGGGGGAGGTCTCATCTGCATCTGTGGAATAACAGCTACCACTCACTGATAATTGATCAGATTCACAGCCATCAGTTGGGGACCCTCCCCTTCACAAACACAAATGCATAACCGGACGCACAACGTGACCTTTGACCAAAGTGTAATAAGGTCATATTAGTGTAGTGGGAATAGGCTGTAAATGCCAGCGAGTGCGGACATTCCCCTCCTCGGAGAGGCTACCGTAAAAAAGGAAAAGGGAAGAGACAACTAGTAGTAACCCAGTTTTTGCTTTAACATTCCCTACTTTCAATACCAAGGTCATCAGCATCTGTTAAACTGACATTGAAACGACTGAAGCCCTAAAATAAAAAATAAAGAAAAAACCTAACCCAGCATGTCAGTGATTCATTTGATGTTTCAAGTAAATACTCTCAGTGGAGTTTGCATCTGCATGAATGTGAGAAAGGGCCGAGAGTTTACCAAAGGCTAATCTAGGTAGCTAGATTAGACCGCAAGCTAGTTAGCAAGCTAAATTAGATACATAGTTAGCTAGATTGACTAGCTAGATGAAGGATAGCTAGCTAGATTAGATAGATAGCAAGCTAGTTAGCTAGCTAGTCCATCATTTGCCTCAGCCGTCACAGGCACAAGGTTAAATTAGATAGATAGTAAGGTAGTTAGCTAGATAGATAGATAGCAAGCCAGGTAAATCGCTAGATAGAAATTCAAAGCAAAAGAAAAGTAGAACACAATAGGAGCAGCCTTAGTTAAAATGAATGATGCTATGGAGCTGCTTCATCTCCATAGCATGTACCTGTTAACCAGCTAACAGGTTACAGGTTAGCTGGTTGATGGGAAAATGGTTGATGCTATAAATACAGGGGCTATACAAACAGTAGCTGTGCACAGTACTGATTGGGAGCTGCATGCCATGCTTTATAAATTTTTATTTTAAAAACAATCGCAAAAATCTGAAATAAAATACATAGAGGTCTATTGTTAAACCAGTACAACATTTGAAAAAGTTGAAGATGTCCGCTTCAGTCAAGAACACTGGAGAATCCTCCGCTGCCGCTAAGTGACAGACTGCGTCTGGTTAGCTCAGCAGGAGGAAGAGCAACGATGGACACCCGTGTCTCACTGGCTGCAGTCCACACCGCAGGAGTCATCTGCTGCAATAACTCCAACCACTCGCAGGCTGGAAGCAAAGCCTGTCCACGTGCGCGCGCACACACACACACACACACACACCTAACCGCGCACACACACATTTCCTGTAGTTAGCATATGCATATGGGCTAAAGGCAAAAATGCATGGAAGAAAACCGCTTGACGCATGGAGCCGCTGTACATTTAACAAGGGCGCCGACTGTTATGACACACTCACTAACAATTAGAAACCCACGCTCCGAGGGGACTGTCTAGTGTAATAAAGGTTCAGTCACGCTATAAAGTGGCTACCGCAGTGTTTGGATTAGAGCTCGCTCATATGGTAGGATCAGGGTCTTAACTGAAATGACTTAGACTTAACAAAAAGAATATTAAGATGGCCTTATAAGGACAAAACAAGCTAAGCTAATGGACCCTCCCGTCCATCAGTGGAGACATTTGAGCTTTATATGCAGCTGTTTGATCTTCAGACATGAGTCACCCGGAGTGGTTATCTAGTCTTGGCAAGTCAAAAGTTCATTATAGCTCTCTTTGTTCTCTTCTCTTCTCGTTATCCCTCGTTTTTATGTTTAATGCTGATGTGTAAATCTCAGAAATGGTTGAAAAGTTTACAAGAATTTGACATTTAGCTGTAAATTACAGTGACTAAAATAAAACTCAATAAGGATTGCTCCTGCTCTCTCCATACCGGGGGTCAGTCTCTGCCTTAATGCCTCAGTTGGAGGAGACCTTGTTGTCTTGATCGCATGTATTACAGGTTGGAGTGGGAGATGGACAGACAGGAGACAACGTTGTCTGCCGTAACATGATCACTGCTCCTGTATTTAATGGCAGAGAAAAAGCAAAGTTCAAATACTCTTGATTTTTCTGGTCTGTCTGCATTGAAACCCTCACATATAGATTGTGACAGAACAAACAAATTCCCAGACGCAAGTAGACATTTAATTTCAAGCTTCTGATGGTGATGCATCCAGACCTAGAATCTGCTGGTGGAACTCCACCATTAGCGTAGGAAAAACTTCCTCTGAATAGGCTAGAGGTTTCACTCCTAAACCAATCTCTAATAAGCAAACGATAATGGATAGATTATGGATTGATTGATGGAACGGATTATGATTAGGAGGCTTTTTTTTTTGGTGCTGATCTTCTTGTGCCAAGGTTGTTGCCTCAAAGTTGTGCAAGAAAACCGCTGGTGAGAAAATTACATGAGCCATTTGATGGTGGTGTGTTGGACACACTTCTAAAAGGTGTAGAACATCGATCTTTTAGGACTCTAGCCTTCGTTTGAAACACCCAACAGCAGGGGTGTCAAACTAAACAAAACCGCTCTTGCAAAATTTCAGCGGAAAGTCACCAAAAAATACGAAAGGAGAAGTTTCTGGAGAAAAAATTTGCAACACTGACATTGCCTGTTTCCGAGGAAGGTCACTTGTGTCATCAGATACAAAGTTCTGATGAAATCAAACGTTTGATCAGATAGGAGACACATTTAAGTCATTGTGTATTGAGTGTTTATTTTCTGCCAGTAAGGCTGTGTATTTTGGCCTGTGCGCTTTAGGTCTAGATCCTCCTCTGTTTGGAATTTGTATTCACACCACCCTCGTTTAGTCCGAAACTCTAGTTTGTTTGCCTAGAAATTCTCTCTTGTTTTTGTTCGTGTGAATGCGCAATCTAACTCTGATGAAAAAAGCAAACTCTGGGCCTTCTTGGTTCGCTTGACGTGATTTGTGCGATTCAAATGCATATGTGAATGCCAAGCAGACCGGAGACCTGCTCCAAGAGCAGGAAGTGGACTATAGCGCAAGGTATTCTGGGTAAATACAATTAAAAACCATCTAGCGCTGGTGGGAGACAAATCCTACAACCGCTAAAATCTGACGCAGCTCCATTTTTGCTTACATTTTATGAATTAGGAACTTGCGCTTGTGTTTTTGTATGTTTTTGTGTAGTTTACTTCAGTGGTTCTTGGTGCAGCGCCACCTCAGGCGAGGGGTGGAGCAGGTTTTTCACAGGACGTGGTTCGTTTGACAGTGCGGTGTGAAAGAGAACCGCGCCAGCTGAAAATCTAACAAACACTGCAATTTTGGTCCCTACTGGACAATCCGGTGTGAAAACACACTCAGTGTTGCACTCCATTTCAAGCATCAGGCTCATACAAACACGTCTAAATATGCAGGGAGTTTGCAAAAGGCTGACCTGATTTTTCTGTTTACAATTAAGAGCTTTATTTATTTTTCATGCAACCTTTGCTTAACAAGGCGGCCCCATCCGAGAACAAATTCTTATTGGAACAGACAGCCTGGGAAGGGAAACAAGCAGGCATGAGAGAGAGAAGAGATTTTTTTTTTTTTTTTGGCCGGGGGTGATGAAAAAGAAGAGAGCGCAGGGGATGGGGAGGAGAAGAGAGGGAAGAAGAGAGGAGTCGTGACCAACACATTAGTGAAATGCCACAGAGCGACAGCGGATGTGTAAAGCACTGCTGGGCTTCGGGAGGAAAGCAAGCAAAGGAAGTGGCCTTTTTTTTTTGCTGTTGTTGTTGTTTTTGATCATTTTGTGTATTGTTAATCCATTCACTGAACCGGTTTGAGATAGGATCAGCAACCCACTTCAAAGTAAATGTTGCATTTTACCTGGTAGCCTCACCTATGAAGCTTTTATTTTACTGGAACTCCCAGTACATAATCCGAACCAAAGACTAATATTTATTTTGAAGCACTATAAATGACTCATTGCACCAAAAATGATAAGGATGTGCCTCTTCACTGTGTGTCTTCTGAAGCAGAGAAACAAGTTTAGACTAAAGCTTCTTTATATAATTCCAGGAAGAGTTTTATTCAGAAGGAATGCGTTTCCTGAAAAGATTTTGCTCATCTTCTCCTTTCCTGGAACTCCTCAAACTTTTTTTTGTTGTTATTTTGATCCTGTGCAAAAAAAAAAAAGTGCGTCTATACACGTGGTCGTCATGGCAACCGAGCTCAGCCGAGAGTCTTTGTTTGGGATGAATGTGGCGATGTAACCGAAGATGAGGAAATAGTTTTGTGAATAAAGGAACATTTAGTTTTCTGTTTTTTTTTTTTTTTAATAACAAGAAACAAAGATCAGATTGTGATGAAAGGATTCAGAGAACTCTTCAGATTCTGTGAATAGCACAGCTGTCGAATGCGTCGTCCAAACTTGCACCGTTAATATTTTAGAAGACTGTGGGGGAAAAAAAGCGTGTGAGGATGCAAGATGATCGGGGTTGACATTTTACGTTGGTCTGGAACAGAACCTGCGAATATTTCCTGTTTCTTGAAATGCAGACTGGAATACCGATGGAAATGTGACTCCAGTGCAATACATGTAAAAAAAGGAATACAACTGTGATTTTGATGATTACGATCATAACTCCAAGCACGGAGTTTCTAAAGTAAATCAGTTGCAGTTCTCTACTAATTATTACTAATAATTAGCTGCAGCACCAACTTGGTTTTTCTGGGTGTGTGAGCCAAATAAACCCAGGATTTAAGGATTTAAAGCTTTAAGTGAGCATGACTGACCTTCTGAAATTGAGCTCTTGTGGAATATGAACTTTCCGGACCAGAAAGACCTTCATATTGTTATTTTCACCATCAAATTTCTCTGTTCTTGCAGGAATTTGCTGGACATTAAGCCATCATGTGTAAAAGGTGAGCTGATTATGTGCTTAAAAGTGAGACTTTCAGCTGCTTCCATTCACAGTTGCCATTTTGAGCAATTACACAATAAAGAATACTATTCTGGTTGCAGCACAGCGTACGGAAATGGTCGGGCACAATGTGCAAGTCGACACGTTTACAAGGTCGCACTTCGTACCAGGGGTCACCGGATCGGTTTTGGTGCAAAGGTCACCACTTTGTCTCAAGATCGAAAAAGAATCTAGTCTGCTGTGCATATTCACTTCTTGCTCTGATACCACTAAATTAAAATGGCGTGATTTTTAAAAATGTACAAAAGACGACAACATTTCTGTAATTGCATCATTTTTCGGTCAGAAGACCTTTAGTTTTTATTTCATATTGAATGGAATGGGTGCATACAGGGATAATCTAGCTTCCCCTGCTGCTTGCAGTTCTCCTCAAATAACCTCCCTCCCTCCTCTGCTGCATATTGAACTGAAGGACTCAGATCACCTTGTTTAGAGCAATTAAATTTAAAAACAGCATCTCTGTGCTAAAGTTGTGTAGAGCAACATGCATATTTGCATAAAGCCTCAGCTGTCTGCATGTGCTGATTAGACAGAGATAAACAGGTAAGTGAAAGCATCACGTGTGTAAATGGGTGAATTAGCAGCAAACTTGACTTAGCGGATAATCTGGGGGAACTTTGAGCTCGACACCGACGCTGCATGTCCCTCTGTATCGTTTTATCATTTAAGTGTGTGAGACGATGCGTCAGGGACAAAAAAAAAAGAAAAAGAAAAGTTTGGACTGCATTGGGAGTTGTCTGTCTCCTTCTGCATCCTCCACATCCTTCGTTCCTCTCTCTCATCCACCGGTTCACTTCTCTTTAATTCCGTCGACGGCGTTTCCCTTTTCTCCTTAAGTGATCTATTCATGACATTGAAGTGGCAACTTATCTCAACTTTTCGCAATATTTTGAGGTCAAACGGCTGCATATACTTCCCCCCCACACACACAATATTAAAACCCCACAATACTTCTCAATTAACTATAATCCATCACATGTGACTTTGGTGAAGCAAGTTTAAGCAATCCCTGCTGGGATCCAAAAATATGGATATGCCAATTTTATGCTTGATGCCTGGTTGTATCTGTCTGTGCCAGAAAGGTCATCGCTACTCATTTGTGTGGCAGTACTTTGGATACGTTGCAGATAGATAGGCTATAGTGGAAAACCGTTTCTCTCTGCTTTCTACAAATTTAAAAGTTGACCTGCACTGTAATTATTCCTGCTTTAAAACACTTGGGGAAAGCCCACATGAAGATATGATGGCACTGTAAGCTTTTTACAAGCTAAGTGGATCCACACCTGTATACATAGGTTAAGGAAATCAGCCAAGATATCAGGAAACATACTTTGGAAATGTTTCCTTCCAAGCTACAAATTGATTTGTTGAAGCAATTATGCCCAAGAAAGACTACCATGGAAATATCCAGCCATGCTATTCAGGAAGTAGACAGGTTCAATGAACCAAGGATGAATGTCTTTCATTGCGAAATGTGTATTAATCCAAAAAGAAAAGAAAAAAAACCTTTTGAAAACGTTTGCTTGATCTCGTCTCATCATCCACAGTGAAACGCGTCCTGTACCGCCATGGACTGAAAGGCCGTTCGGTTAGGAAGAAGCCTTTGCCCCAAAAATATAAAGTCAAGTAAGAGTTTGCGAACGCAGACAGCAACACTGACCTTTACGTTTGGAGGTTTTAAGTAAAACCGTATTGCTACGATGAACATTTCTGCTTGTGGAAGAAAAACAAAGTGGGAAATATGGCAGTGGCAACATTATGTTGAGGCTGCTATGCTATAGAATTGACTCGGCACAAAGCAAAGGTCTGCATAAGCAAATCACTTCCACATTTTTAAAGAAAACAACAAGAAATGGATCCTGTCATTCATACTTATGCATCTTTTAAACAGTGTTTAAATCTCTGCTTTCAATCTCTTGTGCGAAGCTTGATAATGAATTTGAAACACACATTGTTGAGCTTTTTACTGCAGTGTGTGTGTGTGTTTTCAATTGCTGGTCTGCAGACTGTGTACCCTGCATGTTGTGTGTGATAGTGCCAGTGTGGGTGTGTGTGTGTGTGTGTGCCAGAGAGGGAAACAGACAGTGCAAACGTGACTGGAGTGTCAGGAACACCGAGTTCAGACATAGACGCCGTGTCTCTTTTCCATTTCTTCCTCTCCTTTTTCTTCATTTGTTCCCCCGTCTTTCCTTCCATCGCCCTCCCTCATCCTTCATCCTTTTCTCCTTCCGTCTTTCCCTTTACCCCCCACCCTTTGTCTCTCCCTCTCTTTCCTTCATATGCAGCAACCCACTCAGACGTCGATGAATAATTCAGGCTGTGTTGCACTGCAGGTTTCCCCCCCCATTCCTTTCCATTTTGCCGCCTCCCCTCTTTTCTCTCATCCACTGCGTCATCCCTCCTTCCTCGCCGTCAATCCTTCGCGATCAAAAGGTGACCTGATAATCTACATCTCGGTTTAACAGTCGGTGTTGACGTGCGTTAAAAGCAGAGCAGAGGTTCTCCGTGTGTTTAGTATTCCGCAGCCGAAGCTACGAGGGGATTTCTGTGCGTCTCTCCCGCCGCCCCTCCCATCAGCCATCAGCCTCTCCATCAGCATCACTCCCCTCTCTGATTTGCAATCAGAAAGATCCACCAGAAGCCCGCGTCGGAAGGGGTGAGTCACCGGCAAAGGCGCAACGCAAAGTCCACTTGGCAACCGAGAAGCTGGTCACGCTGCGGGCTTCCAGGAAGTCATTTGACATTTCACAGTCTCTCCAAAATAGTTCAGACTCATCCCACCTGCTTTCCATGGAGGAAAGAAAGGGAGGAAAGAAAGAAAGAAAGAAAGAAAGAAAGAAAGAAAGAAAGAAAGAAAGAAAGAAAGAAAGAAAAAGACCCCAGTCATGAGTCTCTGACACATCTCTGCATGTGTAAAACACGGCAACAGTCGCCACAGCAGCTCATTAGCGCTGACCTGCAGGTACAAAGCTAATCTCTTATGTAACTTCTTCTATAATGAGTGATTTACTAGACGAGTTCTGATTAATCCTGATGTGGAAAATTCTCCAAAGTGAGGCGCTGGCGAGTGGAAAGAATGGCTGACCTTTCCGTACGAGGTGCCGTCTGCAGGCCTGGTGGTCCGCTGCGTTTCAAACAGATTCGATGAGTTACGGCTCCTCTTCACGTCGGGCGCTCTGCCCAAAAATGGCAAAGGATAAAAAGGGACG
This sequence comes from Brachyrhaphis roseni, assembly GCA_903066815.1. Taxonomy (NCBI): domain Eukaryota; kingdom Metazoa; phylum Chordata; class Actinopteri; order Cyprinodontiformes; family Poeciliidae; genus Brachyrhaphis; species Brachyrhaphis roseni. The sequence goes on along the minus strand of CAEFZY010020867.1, from coordinate 3,466 downwards.
GGTTTAAATTTGGGGAACGGGACTCCGGGCTGTCGAGTCTGCCTGACAGAAACGATGACAAAAAGAGGGTCGTGGCGAGAACACAGAGGCTGGGAATTGCCATTAAAACTGTGATGGATTTGGGGAGGCAGTGGTGGAGCAGGGGTGAAGCACAACCCACATAAGGAGGCCTGAGTCCTCGGAGCGGCCATCACAGGTTCGATTCCCGGCCTGGTGACCTTTTCCTTTCAATTCACTATCAAATAAAGGCCAATGGAGACAATCATTAGAGCCGTGCATTAAAATGGATGGGAAGTCTAACAAAAACACAACTGGAAGACAAACGACTAAAGTGAAGGATGGTTTTGAGAGGGCGATCAAAGCGGATCAGATGAAGAGTAAAAGACGTGGCTGGGGGAAATAGGTGTATTTACATAAAGTTCCCCCTAGCGAGAAGGTAGTTGCCATGGAGACCGAGCCTAGGCGTCCGAATACCCAATTTGGAGGGGAAGGGACGGGCTGAGCAGCAGGGGGAGTGCACCATAGCAGCCAATGGGAACGCTCAGCTGGGCTGTCACACATTTCCCACACGCAGAGCTCCGGCATTAGAGGTTGCACAACTCTCTCTCTCCGCCGGCAAACACGGCATCACAGCCTGCTTCCTCCAGCTGGGCGCGCGTGAGTTGAAGTCAGGGTGGAATTTGGCGAAATAAAAAGCAGCAGAGAACCGATGGTGTGTGTGTGTAGGTGTGTGTGCAAACCGTCTGATCCAGCAGAATATAAAGCGACAGGCCCCCGTAATTACTCGCCCGACGGAGCAGGCCCGAGGCTGTTGTGTACACAAGAGCGCTGGAATGTTCTGAGTCTCACCCAAACACATCATATGACCAGCAAAAACAAAATCCTGACCACCCCCCTTATTGTTCCGAGAAAGAGACACCTGGAGCATGAGAGGAGTTTGGAGACACAGTGATGTGCATCAGTGTGTTCTCATTATTTCACTGTAAATGTGCTGCAGTCGGCTCGACTCGTGTAATTCACGTCTAGCTGCCAGAAATAATGCGTCGTCTGTCTTTTCATTTGGGTATATTAGTTGTATTGATGAAGTACAACTCCCGGTCATCAAGGTAGCTAACCAAGCAGAGGCACTGCATCGCTTTTTGCATATTATGCCCCCCTCCAAACATATGCTTATCATCAATGTGGCAAAGTTTGGACAAGATTTATAGCAGATTTCATCTTGCAACTCAATTTGTGTTCAATAATTGTGAGCAGATCTTTGGATCCCTGCAGCTCCTCATTAGGTGATTATAGATGTATTGTAAGAAACTATTATCTAGTAAAATAAGAGTATGAGAAACAATTTTTAATGTATTTCAAGGAATCAGACTCAGTGGGCAAAGTTAAACAGGGAACGATTGTGCGAAGTTTGAATTTTGACCCTCCAAAGTTCATGAGTGACCAATGAATTTGTCAATCTCTGACCCAGGCTAACTATTCAGAGGCCTCTAATTAGAGGGAAAACATGGATTTTAAGTAGCTGACAATGACACAGCAAATAAAAGTTTGCATGTTTGTCATGTTCGGCTGTGTTTTTTGTAGTTTTGTGAATTCTGTGACAAACGTATTATCTGGCTTTTTGTGAAAATGGCTGACAGAACGCTAACAAAGAGCTGAGGTTTGAAAAATGTCAACTTTGCAACCTGCAAACTACATTTAAAGCAAATTAAAAAAAAATAAAATCTATGCTCGGTGAAGAATAATATTAGGAAGCACAAAACTGATTAAAACTTAATGATTAAAAAAAACAATTACCATTTATTGTGTTGTTTCTGTCTCACTTTCATGTTTTCTCTGCCACTTTTTCAAACCAAAGACAAAAGCTTCCAAATCTTTATATGTAGAGGCTGATTGTGGGACGTTCCATTTTTAAGAAGAGAACTAAAACGGATATATGGTAATCAGACAATTTGGATTATGCCAAATTATGCCATCTGACTCGATTACCTGGCCAAGATGACGTCTTTATTAACCACCATCTAAAATGAAAATAAAAATGTTTCGAGAAAAAGGGCCCCAAACTCTTCAACTGCTGCGCTCACAAAGATATTGATGCTCGATTACAATTTGCTGCTGAAATCTGATTTTTTTTTCCTTCTGTGTGGAACAGAATGATGCGACCATAATCGGATCTCTGTGTGAACAGAAGAGTAGGAAAACAATGTCGACATCATCGTTTACGGGAGTGGGAATGGGTGCCGTGTCTATGGATCAGTTTTAAAATTGAGTAATGGGAGCCAATAATATCATCACATAATTATAAGATGAAGGAAGCCAAGAAAAATAATGAATTACTAATAGAAATGGCCTTTTGTGGAGCACTGACTGCTATTTCTGTCAAGTACATTTGGATGCGTAGTTGGAACCGGGAGTGGTGTGATTGTGATGTGATGGACTTCACTCACTCAGACTTCTTTCACAATTTAAGAATTTTCAGAAAATATCATTTCCAGTCATTGTTTACCTCCGGATTTACCACATCCAACTACTTCTGGTGACGATGAATGTCTCAGGTTGATGTAACAATCTGAAAAAATGCAATATCACCGATCAGATTATGAACTCCTTGGAAATGAACCACAAGTTGAAATGTTACTGTCCTTGTGTCACAAATGTCTCCTTCAAAAAACCAAAGTAAAATAGTTTGATCTTTTGTAGGACTCTGCAGAACTTGGTAAAACGCTGAGGAGACAATCCAACCTTTCGACTCAAGCAAAATGGACAAAGAGGAAGCCTAAAAGTGGCAAGGAGCACTTGAGTTTGACAGGTTGTAGAATAATCTACATATCACCAAGTAAAACAAAGACTGGTAATGTGTTTCCTTGAGAAGCAGTGAATGGGTTTGCCAGCTTCAAAGAAATTTGCTTGATTCACTGCTGTTGTATTTTAGTCACAAGACTAAGACAGACTCGAGGTCACAGTGAGTTTGTCCTTCAGTTTGACTTTAATCCAAACTGGAAAAACTCCAAGTCATTTGATAGGTATTTTGTTCACTTAAATAAAAGAACCACAGACAACGTTTGAGTTTTCGATCAAGTCTTCTGCAGAAGGAGAAGACACAGCACACCCCTTCTTTAAGGAGTCTACTATGTGTTCTGTCTTTGTGCATCAGAACTTGTCTTTTATTATCAACACAGCAGGAAGTCATTCCTCTGATAAACATGTGAACAATAAGTAGACAGCGTAACTCCTACGGCTGATAAAGTCCTAAAAACAGATGTGGTAAGAAGCAGAACAATAAAAAATAAGCAGGTTGGTTGTTTTTTTTTATAACTACATTAGTCAAAAACCATCTTTTCTGTCTGTATGATGCTAGACTTGAACTGAAGTTAAATTCAAATTGAAGTCGTTTGTCATGATCTGTGTTTTTCTGTGTATTTATTTCTAGTTCTGTGTCTCTGTGCTCTCCGTGTTGTCCTGTCTCCCC